>JAKCPI010017590.1:0-14261 GCA_023213315.1 Euborellia annulipes | reverse complement strand
CTGGAATAATTTGATTAATATGCTAAATTCGCCTAAAGTTTTTGAAGAAGACTGTTGTGCGGGGGCTAAGCATTCTTTAGTTGACAGAGACGACAATTCTTTTTAGAGAAAAATTTTAAATTATTAAAACTTTTGAATTTCTTTTTAAAATCTTTCTTTGACACCCATCCATTAATATAACAGGATAATAATAAAAAGAATAATAGATAGTGATCAAACTTTTGTTAATATTTATAGGTCAACATTCTCACTTATCGATTGTTATAAATAACAAATATTAAGAACTACGGTAGTTTTCAGTAACTATATTGAGAAGGAAAAACAAGTAATCTAACAAATATTAATTCATTTATTCAAAAAAAGTAAAATTTTAAAGATAATATTTTCTTTGGCTGGAGAAATAAATTTAAAATTTTAAATTTGATAATTTCTTAATTTAGTGAGTTTGGAGCAAAAAAAATTTTATTTTCTTGACCTTGAAACAATTGGAGTAAAAGGCGCTCACGAATTTTCAGAGGGCAAAATTATTTTAGAAATATGTATACATTTTTTTATTTCTTCAAAGCGCCTTAAAGATAGGCACCCAGTGTTTTTTTCACCAAAATGAAAACTCTTTTGTTGATAATTTCGTTAATTATTAACAGATTTTCACCAATGAATGATTTTTGGAAAGCTAAAGAACTATAGAATATCGAAAAAATATCTTTTTTGCATTCAAAGGTGGAAAAAATTCTATTAGGGATGTCCAAAGTTAAAAATAAAACTGAAAAATTTCAAATTTTCTTAACTCTTAGTTCTATTTTACAAAAATTTAATAATTTTCAAAAGAAATAAAGGGTTTTGATTCCAATTTTCCAATTGTTTCAACTTTTAACATATTGCCATTATTTATGATGCTTGTGTTTCTAATTCCCCCCCCCTTTGTTAAGCCCAATCAAGAACTTGTACAGAACTTTAATTATTTGCTAAACAACTTCGACCTGGGCTCTTATTTAATCATATGATTAGTTTAACTAGATGTGAAAATACTCGGAAAATCATTGTCAACTAGCTTATTCGAGCTAGTTAATTAGATGTAAAGCAACCGGGCCTAAAAAGACCAAGTAGAGAGCAAACAAGGACTTACAATTTATACTTTTCATATCGATTGACTCCAAATTTTAATATATTCACCTCTCATTTTATTGCCTTTTATCCTAAATAATTTTTGCTATCATCATGTTTTTAAACGGACTTTTACACTTTCATTCAAAACACAAATCTTATTTTAATATAAATAATATATAATTTACCTATTACCTCAATATTCGCCGGCTTTTCTGTGAATTTTATTTAGCCTGTCTAAATATACAAGAATTAATAATACATATTTAAATATCAATCAAAAGCAAAAATTTTTGATATGTTGGTTAAGTGAAAGGAGTGTGTAATATCGTTCGTTTCGAATTATTTTTCACTATAATAAATATCTCTTAAATTTATTTATTAGTAAAATAAAAAAAATAAAATAGCAAAATTCTAACCTCGTTTTCGAAAGGAATTGAAACGCGAGGACACTGATCCAAAGATAGACTATTCTAGGTTAAAAGAAATTATTCTCTTTTTCAAGGTGGAAAATAAATATATTTTTTTTTTAATAAATGAAATCCGATAATTACTGCTTTAGATTTCAATATTTCTTTTTTTTTTTGAGGCGTGTTGACTTGCGTAGTTCTTTTGTTGCGTTGGTTGACGCCGCCGACATTGTTGAGGCTATTGTTTGCCTCTGATGCCAATTACAAACCGTGACGAGGCTGGCTGGCGCCATTGGTACCTTTCCAAACTAAACACACAATCAGACAACGAATTCACCAACGATTTATTGCTAGCATATACATATGCATTCATATTTTTTTTCTTTTTCAACGAATGCCAATTACTATACAGTGCATTGACTAACCCAATGCTTAAAAAGGACATGGGCAGTATTTTTCTTTTAATAAACGGTCCCATTTTGAAAATTAAAATTTATTTTTTCACGTAGGAAGTTAATAAATTTTTTAATCCTTATTACTTTGTTTATTACTTATCTTCAAATATTATGCAAATTAAGATAAAATAATTATTTTATTTACGGAATAAAATAAATAGTAAAAAATTTTGCTGACTTTCTACTTAATTTTATTTGGCAAATTCAAAAAAGAAATTCAATTTTCGTATTACATTAATATTTGCGTTATTTATTTAGAGTTATATAAAATTTAATAATTCAAAACACTACTTACTTGCATCATCAACCAAAATTTGCATCGCCGGAAATAACAGCAAGGGAAATCCTAATCTAATTTCATTTTAGTAGATATTTTCCTTTTTTTCATAGAAAGCCAAATAAACATAACAAACCTATTTGAAATAGAAGAGATTTATTTTTAGATTACAAATTTAATCAAGATATGAAATTAAAAGAATGTATTTATTCGTTGGATTATTCCATGTTTTATTAACTAAGGGCTTGTTTTTATGAATAATACACACGTGTCAGTAGATATGTATTTTATTGTAGTATCTCCAGTTTATTTTCTCTTCATTTTTATAAGCCTCAAGCATTGTTGAAATAATTTTTATTAGAATCTCCATCACTATTTGAGCATCACATTAATTACAGTAATTTAAACTGGGCCTCTAATTGTAAAGTGTATAATCAAATATTGGGTTCAGAAGAACCAAGCAAAAAAAAAACAATGCTAGCAACATTAGTTATATTTTAAGTATTATACAAAAAACAAGGTTTTATTGACTTTGAAATCCATTGTACTAATCAATATTATTTCCGTTATCTGAATATCCGTTATACTGTATAGTTCGTTATCGGGGAAGAACCTATAAGCCAATAAGGAACTCAACAGATAGAGCGATGTATGTTTGAATAGGCTTATATTAAAAGATAGGGTCCGACCGAAACTAGATTTTCATCCAAAACCGAAACAGAAATCGGCTGGTTTTTAGCAGAAACCGAAACCGCGGCCGAAACCAGGTTTTTTGGACGAAATTAACCGGCTTCTATTGTAGTTTCAGGCGAAACCGAAACTTGCTTAATCGTGTTAAATTTTCTAAGAAATCTTTGTTCTTTAAACTTTTTCTTAGACATCCACTATAGACATTTAATTTTCTTAAATAATAAAATAATACATTAAAGTAGCAAAAATATGTTTAATTATATTGTATAGGCGCCCAAAGTAAGCCAAACGTGAAGCGAGAATACACGAACTCAAATTTCGGCAGAACAGAAGTTTCGGCTAGTTTTTGGCCAAAACCGAAACGGCGACCGAAACCAGTTTGTTTGGCCGAAATTCGTTTTAACTCTGGTCGATTTCCTATTAAAAGATAATATGGAGAGGTGAAGAAACCAACCAATCAATTGAAATAAATAGGGACGGGGTCTAAATGGTCATAGATGCCAAAAATGAACTTAAACAAATTAAAATAAAGTCTATATGGCCTAAGATGCCGAAAAAACTTAAATAAAATACATACATTTTTATAACTTTAATCTTAATTTTTATTTGTATTTATTTTATTTATTTATTTATTTATATCACAAATGAGAAATTGCCTAAGGCTGTATTTTAAATAAAAAAAATCTGTTTTTCTACAAATTTCCTGATAGGCATGTCGCCATTCAATATTTAGAGCACAATTTTGGGTATCACTGATTTATGAATTAGTTTTCATAATTAATTCCCATTATATAAGACGATTGTTTGGTATGTTCATCCCTCTGTGAAATATCTTTTAGGATAAACATATTCAAACAGACATCCCTCTGTCTGTTCGCGTTCATTATTGACTTATGGGTTCTTGCCTGATAAAAAACCAAGGAAATAAAATAGATTAGTACAAAGCATTACAACTGTCAATTGGAAGATAAGATCTATCAGTATCTCTAGATATTTTATCTCTCTAAATCAATTAAGAATAAATTTGCTTAACATAATATCATGTAGGCCTATAGTATCTTTCGGTAGACAAAAAAAGTAAAAACGGACTGTTTCTTTTTTTTTCTTATTCCCAATAAAATCTTTTAACAGAGTTTTACTATTTTCTCCAAATGTCTTTCAATTTAGAGAAACCCTTTCACTTTCATTTTTAACAAATTTCATTAAGAAAAACATACTATATTTAATTAAAAATCCCTTTGAGATGTTGTTTCACCTGAGCTCAAGGTAAAAGAAAATAAATAAACCCCCCTGAAAGTTAACTTCCCGGGAAATGGCATCGGAAAGAAAATATCATTAAACAAATTTCTCCTTTCCTTTAATTATATTAATTAATTTTAATAAGTTTGAAAATCTTTGAGTTGAAAAATTAATAAATTTCTCATAAATAAATTCATTCTCTTACAACACAAATTAGATAGGATCTTTTTTTGGTATTTTACGAAAATTCAATATTTCACAAACCTTACATGAAGAAAGGTTTATTTATTTTTTTTTTTTCAAAACGTCATGCAAAAAAATTTCAGGCTACTGGACAATTTGTTTTAATAGTTTTAATATGTAAAAATATCAAATTAAGAATTATTTGATGTCTGAATTCCGTAAGTTTTTATTTTGAAAATTTTCTAAACTTTTGATTTATGATTTCAGATGGATGGGTCCTAGTCATCTGCATTCCGTGATGAACTGCTGCCATCTTCTCTCTTTTGAATGGTGAGTTGATCAATGAGACTAATATGAGAAACATAAAATAAATAGTAGGTGATTCGGAGAGAAATAAAACGGCAAAATCTTTGATGCCGGCCGAAATATTTGCAAAATATAGTATAGGGCGTTCATGAAAGATTTTACTGTTTATTTTCTCCCTGAATCACATCCTCTGCAACCAATTCATACATTATCACAAAATAAATAAATAAATAATTGGTATTGGTATGTTTGGATCTGAGGCATTTTGAACTGCGACCTGCTGATCTTTTCTTTCCTTTTCGTACATTATTTGCCCTTAGATTAGTCCCGTCTCTTTAACTAGGGCCAGTATATTCTTCCTCAGGTCTTATTTCAACCCTTTCGAAAAATTGCCTTTGACGGATTAGAGCTACACATTCACACATATTGTGTTCCGCCATTTCTTATGCAGAAACTACATGTATCGTCCTCAGCTCTGACCATCTTCATTGAATATTTTAAAGGACAACATCCTGTTAAAAGACCACTTTCCAGGCTTAGTCCTGTTTAGAGCGATGAGTTTCTATACATTTTGTTGCGGAAGTGTTATGAACTTCTTCGCCTGCCTTAAGCCTTAGGGGTTGCCCATGGCTTTTTATTTTCTTTCTCCCTCCACCGTCCAATCTTTAAGTATCATTCATTTGGCTCATTTTGGGCTTAAATAAAATCATCGTACTGCCTGGGATCCGAACACGCGACCCTTGGTATAGAAGGCAGGCGTATATGGTATAGAATATGGTGTATAGTGAAATAATTTTAATGACTGAAAAGGGTAAAACGTAAAATCTGGTACAGATGATTTTATTTAACTTTTTCAAATTTAGAATTATTTTACCATTTACCATATATTATACCATATACTTAAGGCTAAAGCTATCAGGTGGGGACTTAATTGTGGCGCTCACTATACTATCTATTGCAATAGTATTGAGACTAAAGCCCGGTAGTTAGGCAGCCCAAATGACACACGGTCACTAAACTTTTTTTCTGATTAAAACAGATAATTTCTATTTCGCCTATCTTGAAATTTATAGCATATTAAAAAAATAAATTTTTATGATTATTCTTTTGTTAAAAAGGGTTATTCGGTCTATTGTCTGCTTAGGTATTTCTCACACAGACATTGGGGCTGCCTAAATACCGGGCTTTAGGCTTGCATGCAATAGATGGTATATGAAAGCATCAATTTTTTTTAGAATTTATTTTAAAATAATTAATTTTAGCAACTAGTGAAGAAATATTATTATCAATTCAGTTTACAAACAATTATTTCTTCTCCTAAAAATCTATTCAATTAATTAAACCGATAGAATATTATTTCGGAATTGAAATTGATGAAGATTTGAATCTGACGCCGATTATTGTATTATTGTTGTATTGTAATTCGACATGACTGTGCCAATCTTGTTAAGTGGGGACCTGGAAGAGAGCCGCAGCTGAGCCCCTCGGGGACAGACAGACAAACGCCCACCTGAGTCACCGGTAATAGAGATATCTATTTATCAAAGATCCTATTTTTTCATCCATTTACATTCAATCTTATAAAAGAAAAGAAATATGTTCAGACTATTGAAGCTAAAATTGAAATATCATTACGCTGTGGATTAAAATTTCAATAAAAATATGATTCCACTCTTTTTAAATGCGTAGTTTGTTTTAAATTATTTTTCATTGTGGGATTCAGTTGTTTATTAATGATACATCCTTCGATTTGAACAAAGTTGTAGGCTTTTCGTTGGTGACTCACAGCCTCCACGCTAATGAATCCGTGGGTTCTCTGTGATGTGCACAAGGTCCTTTTGCTAACAAATAAAATATTGAATCTCTCTTAGAGAGACGGAATTTTCAAAGGAATGCTCTTAGTGGCCTTGTCTCGTTCGCTATACTCGATTTAAAAAAAAAAAATTGATTTTTCTAGAGATAACTTTTTTTTTTATAAAATATTATTATTATTTTTTTTTTTCTTTCACACTTTTTTCACATTCACACACACATACACACAGACTTTTCGGCAACTTAGGCCATTTGATTTTAAACTACCAATGTATGTTTGTGAGCACATCGTTATTTATTATGATGCTTGTGTTTCTATAATAATTTCATCCCTTTGTTTGCCTTTTACCGAACTTTGGGTTTTGGCTAAATACCTCTTATTTAATCATTTGATTAGCTTAACTAGATGTGAATATACTCAAAGTCATTATCAACTAGCTTATCCCAGGGATAGCTAGTTAATTAGATGTGAAACAACCGGTCCTAAGAGGAGTGTGCGGAAACTCCTTTAGACACATTAACTTGCTCACAAGAGTGTTCAATTACTATTTTTAAATCGTTAATCTCTTAAAAAGCAAAAAATAATGATCCAAACTATCCCAATTTATTATTTATTTTCGTACCATATATTTAGGCTAATCCCTCGAATAAGAAAGCTACATTAATCTATTTCCAACTAATAAGTTTAATCCTAATAATAATCGATTTTAATTCTCAATAATCACAACTACATGAAGGATAAATGTTGCCTCCCACCTATTTCTTTTTTTATTATTTTTGTATTCTATCGTTTGTTAAGTTTCCCTTTTCTGCTGCATTGAATTTTAAATATTTTATTTAAATAATACCGATTGCATCCAAGGGATATTTCACACGCTGATTTCTCAGGGTCACCCATCTGAAGTTTCGCCGCTCTATCGTTTGCTTTGTCGTTTAATTGCATTCCTCCAAATAAATTCCTCTATTTTATGTTGTGTAAATCGAAGATTCCCTCCGCTATTTCTCTCACTCAGACCAATAAAGTTCTTTAATGTCTCGCCTCTCCTTTATTTAGTAATGCATAAGAATAAATAGAAACAGATCTTCTTTTGGTATTTTGAAGTCTTTCAAAATTGTATATAAATTATTTAAAAAATAAACGAGGCGTGAAAAGGGCGTTACCTTTTACGATTAAAAATATTGTGTGATGATGAACATTCTGATCATTGTATCAGTGGAGCATAGCGTATTTATTATAAAATATTTCAAATCACTGGACCATATCTCACTTGAATTACAGAAATCATTCCGTCCAGCCAACAAACTTACGTCATTAATTTATACTCTCTGTTATTTATTATTTTCTCAAGTGTTTTTTTGTCATTTTTCATTATTAATCTCATTTATCAAGAACACTAAATTAAATAGGAAAAACGTGGCTGTATCTGATATGTTGAATAGGGAAGAGGATGCAGCTAGGGATGAAACGATACGAGTAAATACAAGTACTTACTCGATACTTTTCTTTCGATACCAAGTACTTTTGGAATCGATACTTTGGAATCGAGTACCAAGTAAGTATCGGTCAAAAATACTCGTATCGATACTCGGTCCATGTACGCGATGGTTTGTTAGGTCGGAAGAACATTTACGTCTATTTGCTCTTATTTACAATAGAAATAAGTGGAATGGTTTGTACTACTGTATTTTAATTTTTATTATTTGCGTATTCAACAGGGAAACATCTTGAAAAATTATTATTTTGGGTAGCACCTCTAAAACTGAAATTTTTTCTTAGTCGTAATTGTTTTTTTTTTTTTTTTTATCCAAGAACTAGATGTTTTAAGGCCGTGGAGATTTAATTAAGATTCGCAGGGACTTTGAAGCCAGGAGATTAAATAAAAAACTTTTATTTAATTTTCTATTTGCCGACGTTTCGGTCTCCAATCACGACCTTTATCAGGGCAAGTATTGCCAATTATACACTATCTTAGGTATTTTAATATTCAACGAAATTATTTATATACCATCTCTTTTTACTTTGATATGTACAAAAATATTATCATATACTTGCTACTCGGAGGTCTCTGATGATGAAGGTGATTGGCGACCGAAACGTCAGCAAATAGAAATTAAATAAAAGATTTTTTCTTTAATCTACTGGCTGCAAAGTTTTTGCTTATCTTTAATTGTACGAAAAAATTGACCGATACGAGTAAGTATCGATACTTTTCAATCGATACCGAGTAGGTACTCGATACTTTGCGACCGATACCAGTATCGAGTAAAAGTATCGATACCTCAGTGGTATCGTTTCATCCCTAGATGCAGCCAATAAAGTGAACCTCTATTTAATTAATTAAGCACTCTATTGGAACGTTTCGGCTGGGATCAACCCTGCCATCTTTAGCCTCCAAAGAGGAAATTCATAAAAAAAAAAGCTGACGTTATTAATACAAATAATTTGCATTCTTTGTCATTATATTATATTATAAACTTGAACTTCGTGGTATCACTTGTGGGTATTTTAAAAATTACATTCACTTGACAAAGAATTCATATAATTTTTATTAATAACAACGAGTCTCTATTTTTTTGGTAAGGTGAAGAAAATAGACTCCATACGATTTGATTATATCTATTTTTTTAAATAGGATATGGAAATATTATTATATCTATTTTTTTGTCTGAAAATTTGAATATGCTCTTTGAAGGCTGAAGATGGCAGGCAGGGGGCTTAACAGTGGCGGATCCAGAGGTGTTTCTCGGGGAGAGGGGGGGGGTAATCTGGTGTAACTGGTCTCACAGCACACAATTTTTTCTTAATTTCGGTAATTTAAGACGCATTTTGTATTTGTTTGCCAGAATATAAATACAATTCAAATTTGTAAGTATTAATTTTTAAAATTCGAAAAACCTTTAGAAGATGATTCGGTACCGAGTTACTCTAGACGGCAAGAGATGGCGTTAGTTTTTCCCATAAGAAAACAAGAGATCTATTCCATTTCATTTGAAAGATTCCAGCTAATTAATTAAGGGTAAAAAATTAATTATATTTTAACACAATGAATACTAATTTAATTATCTATAAGATATAGAGCGTATTTTTTTTTTAAATATTTTTTATTTAATGCGATTAATAAAAAAAAATTTTATTTTTTCTAAAATCAAAAAGAGGGCTTCTATAAGTTGTAGATATTTTAAACAGCTTTAATTAAAATAAAATTTGAGGTCGATAGCTTCAAAATTGTGGCCGCTGGAATCTCCCAAAATTAGCACCCCGAGATGCACACCTTAATTAGTTTTTTTCAAATCTCGGGGGGGGGGGGGTAATTACCCCCTTTACCCCCTCCTTTGTATCCGCCCTTGGTGCTTAATCATTAAAGAGAGGCTCAATTATTGGCTGCATACACTTCCCTGTTCAACATTAAGATCAATAATAAAAAAAAAAAAGTTTTCATTTTTTACTTTAAAAACTTGGTTGATGATTACTAATGATCGACTTTATTTCATATATTTTTATTCGACCATATAGCTGTGTGGGTTTTAATTTTTTTATGAACACCTCTATCTCTAGAACCTTAAAATATCAAAATAATTAATTAATTTTTTATTATACTCTCTACTATAAAATGGCAAACACATACACTCGCAAATAATTTTCATGTCTTGTACACTCGTTTATACTGTATATCAACGATTGCTAAGGTAATGATAGGAGCACGGTCCAAATTAAAAAAAAAAAAAAAACTTTCTCATGTATTGCTGTTTCGTTCCACCACTAAATAATTTTTTTTTTTTTAAGAATCATCGTCAGTCTTCTGCAAGTCTTTTGCTCGCATTCCAAACTTACAATCGTATTTTGATTATGCAAGGTATTCATTTAGAGACAATAAGCGATTAACATTTCATATGGGGCGAGGCGCGTCATCGTAATGTGCCACTTACCCAATCACCACCATATGCCACGAATATACAGAGAGGCTCTTTATTGAAGATTCTATTCTATTGCTTGAAAGCGAGGAGATTTTTTTTCAGGATCTAAGGCAATTTAGACCCCATCCCTATCTATTTCAAATGATCGGTAGCCAACTCAATTGAAATACATTTTTCTCGTTTGGTTCGGAAGACAAATTTGGCACTACTTACCTAAAAAATTGTAAATATTAAAATAAATGATTACTCCTTTAGTTAGGCAACCAAACTATCATCTTTTGTTCTAGTAATCCATAAAATACAGGGGTAAAATAGTTTTTCGGCTTTTGGGACCATTTTGGCTTGTTATTTTTTTGAATTAATTGCTAGTCATTATAATTTAACTAGATTCCATTTCCACTTTGATCACAAATTTTTGATCTTCTCTAGAAATTAGAGACATACAATTTTTTTTTTTGTTAACCTATCTCATTTAATTCTATAATTCTGCACATTAATAAAAAAATATCTTTTGCAATAAAAAAAATAATAATTTTGAATAAATACTGACAGATTTATATTATTTCTGATGTCAGATTATAATAACAATGAAAATATTTTCTTCTTTAGTCACTGATTTCTAGGAAATAGCTTTGAATCTCTAGGAAATAAAAGATTTTGAATAATTCAGAAATATCATTAAATATAATTTCATTTAGTCAATTCTCTAATGGGATATTATTTTAATGAAACTATCCCTTTCTCTTTTAGGTAAAAACTAAATAAAATACCAGATAAAAAATTTATTATTAATAATTAATTTTCAAATCATCAGCTGGCCAAAAATAAACATGACATGAAAAATTATTAAGCAAATTTTTATATTGCCTTAAATAAAGATCTAATAAATCATTAATAATTAGGTATACGAATACAAATTACTTTGCGTAATTATATTTTACAAGTAATAAATGAAAGTAATAAAGATATAGGCTAATAAAAATAAGAGACCCAAAGGAGAGACAAAAAAATTATTCTAATTTATAATTTTGCATGTATTATCGATATAATTATAGAGCTAAATAATATTAAATCCCCTTTTACAATAGATAAGTTCCCCCTTTGGTGCATTATACAATAATTAACGAATAAAAAAGGGTGTAGCGGACTAGAATGTCGGCTTCTACAAAGAAGATCCGCGTTCAAATCCTGTGTTGGAAGGATTAAATAAAAATATTTATTTACTTTAAATAAATCCTCAAATAATGCCTGGACCCCAATATAGTAGATAGATTCATAAATAACGGTTATCGTCAAGTCTTATGTGGCCTAAGTTGCCGAAAAGACTGTGAATGAGAAAAAATAAATATGGTTTTATGAAACCACATTTCAAGTGAAACTCTTTTTCGGATCGTAGGAGTTTAACTGAAAATTATTCAATTAAGGGATTAAAATCGCGTTTTCAATCTTAACTTAATAATTGGAAAATGGGAATGATAATGGGAAATCAATAGATGCATGTTAAAAACTGAGAACAATATTTATTTAGTAATTGAAGATTTGAATCATTTTAAAATATTTTAAAAATTATATTTTATCAATTTAAAAATTGAATAATTAAATCTCACAATTATTTTTTTTATAATTCGTCATATATATTAAATTTAAACTTTTTGTCTTTTTGTCGTTACGGTTTATGACGTCAAGGCTTGTAGCCTGTAACGCGACATGCTGATAGAAGAGCGAAAAAATTTGAGGTCATCAATTAAAAGTTCCACTTTAAAAATTGTGAAAAAAAATCCTCAAGCAGGCACTGAATTTGTAAAATTGGATCTCAATAACCCACAGGCAACTAAGAGGAGAGGGAGTTGCTGTGATATCTCCCTCCTGTGGAAGGGACGTAAAGAAGCTTCCCTCTCAGTGATACATTTTTAGAAAGGAGTCGTTGCTGAGGGAGTTCCTCCTCAAACATTCTCTTAGCATAGTAGAAGTTGGACAAAAGGAACTGGAGAAATAAGGATTAGTTCAATAGCTAGAAATGAACTGAAGAGGAGGAGTTAAAGATAGGAAATAATGTAACTTCACGGGATGCTGGTAGTTGGCTACGGACAGAAGCCGATTGGGTTTGAGGTGTGTGTCTTCGTACACGAAAGCACTTCGGGTAAATAAACGGGGATCCCGATAGGAATTTCAAATGAAAATAATAATTAGCTTACAGTATAAAACAAATAAAAAAGAAAGATGTAGAAAGGACAATAGAACCAAAAAGCGTGGCATATTTGGTGTGGCAGCTGGGTGGCCTATTCGACGGCATACTTCAGCTTATTCTGATCCGATATTTAGGGTTAAGTGTTCGGTTAATGTTTATTGTGTCTTTTGCACTACTTTCTTTAAGTCAACTGAGTTGGATATATTGCTATAGCAATTGACATTTGAAGTCATTCTTATCTTCAAGATATCCCTTTAGTTTAGAAATATATATGAAGCAAGAGATCTTTAAGTTTAAGATAACTTTTTAAACTCTTTTAGAAAATTTAATAAATGTTAGAGCAAAAATGATATTAATAAAAGCTTTAAATAGTATTTTTTTTTTTTTTTTGGTAAATCAAGATATTATATAAATTTTACTTTAACAAAATATAAATATTTTCCCAATATTGTAAATTTTACATCATGTCTAATATATTACCGGAATCTAACTAAATATTGCATATAAATAATCCGGTGTGATGATCCACAGAACACAACTCTCCATTAACGGTCAAGGTAAAGGAGAAAAATTGTGTGTCGGGGCCAGTCACACCAGATTTTTTTCAACTTTTTAATCTTTTAAAACACGATATAATTTTAAATTTGCAGACGTTTATTAGTGTTTTAACGTTCATTTTAGAAAAGTGAATGGTGTGGTCCCGTGACCGACCTGAAAGTCTCGTTTCTGCGTGCAAGTTTAAATAATATTTTTTTTTTTTTTGTTAAATTTATTTTTTTTATAGCTTATTAAATTTTAAACTTTTATCTCTAATTCAAATGGATAAAGAGAGTCTTGACCTTACCTGCTGGGAAATATCGAATAAAATATAATAATAAGATGATATTTTCTTTCATATCAGATATCTTCAACTTAAAAGAGTTTTTTAATTATTCCAAAGGGTGCCAAAATAATCATACAAAATAACTTTTAATAAATTTAAAATAAAATTGCGAGATAATTTCATATCAATAAAAATTTTGTCATAGAATTTGTTTAGTAGCTAATGCCTATACTTACATGTAGAATCTATTAATAAATAGAATTTTAGTTCAAATTGGTATCATAGACAAAGCTTATAAAAGACTTACTTAAGTTGGAGCTACGAATAGCTTTTTTTAATCTGGCATTATTTGGTAGATATTAATTTTTTTTTGAAACATGACCCGCCTCAAAAATGTTTTTGGATTTGATTACTGCAAGACAAGGGCGGATCCGGAGGAAGTTTCTCGGGAGGTAATCTAGTGTGATTTCGCACAGCACACTGTTTTTTCTTACTTCGAAATTTAAAGGCGCATTCTGTACTTGTTTGCTATATATAACTGCAAAACAATTTTTTAAGTATTAATTTTTAAAATTTTACATTAAAAATAAATTTTTTTTCGAAAAAAGTATTTTTCAAATTTCAGAGGGGTACTCACTTTGGCCTTCCTCCCTTGTATCCACGCCTTTGCTGAAAGATCAACTTATTAATAATTCAATTATTTTCTTAACACTTAGTTGTTATGGTAGGATTCAAAGCGTAAAATTTATTAAAATTCACCATTCATTTGTTTTTCTAAATCCTGTGTTTCTAAATATCGTAATTATATAATAGCCCAGTCAAATTAGGTGAAAATAATGGGTCAACCTCGGAATGAAAG
>JAKCPI010017589.1:0-11507 GCA_023213315.1 Euborellia annulipes | reverse complement strand
TGTTTATATACGATCTACATCTCCGAGTTTCAGTTCAAAAGAGGCCCTCGGCACTGGCGTGCTAGCCTTCTATACCAAGGGTCGCGGGTTCGGTCCCAGACAGTCCGATGATTTTATTTAAGCCATTTGGATACCAAATGGCTTAAATAAGAATGCCTGGACCCCAATATATATATTATACAAATAACGGTTATCGTTAAAGTGTTATATGGCCAAAGTTGCCCAAAAGACTGAGTGCATGTGAGTGTGAGTGGGAAAAAAGTGTGAGTGTTAAGAAAAAAAAAGTTCAAAAGAGAGAAAATGAGGTTAGCTTATCTCTTCTTTTTAATATTCAATTAATTATGAAATAAAATCATTTAATTATAATTCTAAAAATAATTTTGAAATAATTAGGGAGAATTTTTCAGTCAAAGGGGAGATTTCTCTCAAATCTTTTTAACGTAAATGAATTTCTAGAGATTATCAAAAAAACATTAAATTTAATCTATTATACAATAGAAAGTTTAGATAGTGCCAGTAATAGTGCATTGTTCAATTCTCGTTAAAGGATTTTTTTTTTAGTTGGATAAATATTTAATTGAAAAAAGAAAAAAATTGATATTTTGCTAGCTATTAAATTTTCTGCATTCCTGACATTCAAACAAAAATGAAATTCGATCAGCAACATGCAAAGCAGGCAGCCAACCATTTAAATAACATTTTAGTTTAGTTTATTTTTGTGTTTACCTGCTATTTATTTAAAAATTCGAATTAATTTAATTTGAGATTTTAATTTCAATTAAATAATTAACTTATCTGACGTCACAATATTTTATTGTTTTTGATTTGTTAATTAGATTTTAACTCAAATTGTCTAAAAATCGATTGAAACAAATAGAGACGGGGTTCAAAAAAATAAAACTTGCTTGACAGGGTCGACATGTAAAGTAATTCTTTATTTGTTTAATTAGAGATCTTATATATATTTATATACAATCTACATCTCCTAGTTTCTGAGGAGATATTTATATATAGGTTAGGTTAACTTAACACTTCTTTCCCCTATTCAATTAATTAAAATCTCCCTCTTAAACTACTACTTGACTAATTTAATAGCGAAAATTCCATTCTCCATTTTATTACTTAAATTGTTTCAACAATTAAATTATTTTTTTTTATTATTCAAATAAATTTCAATTATTATCAAATATAATTAATTTCTCTAAAGAGCGACATATTTATTTTTATTGTTATTAATTCTTTCGAAATTGTTTAATATAAACAGTGAGTGACATATTGGTTTAAAATATTTTGAAAATAAATAAACAAAGCCAAACTTCCTGTAATAATAGAAATTTTGTTTCTATACCCTTTGGTTTGTTTATATACTTTCTATTCTCTTTGAACTGTTTGTTTTTCATGTCCGACAAAGAGCTGATGGATTTATTCTATTTTATTAATAAGACAAATGAAAGAAGACAAGCAAGCGTTAAGGATTTGTTTTTGAAACACCTACATCCGAAGTTGAGCACATAGCTGGCCTTGCTTGACATCCAAGATCTATATGAAATCGAAAAAACCTTCATGTTGTTGGGGAAGAAAGAAAAGAAATGAAAAGAAAAGAATGCGGGTGGAAAGCAAAAAAATGGCAACTTTCACTTAAAAACCCGCAGCTATATGCATTATAATAATTAACTCACCCTTTCTCTTACGTGTTAGAGATTACTCATCTTTTGTCTCTCTGTCTATTTCTAATTCAGAGATTTTTTTTCAGAGCAATTTTTCAATTCAATATACGTTTATAGAAACATTACAACAATGAATAATTTTTTGCTAATTAATTCATTATTGATATGAATGAGTTCCATTAGTCAAATGTGTTATCGGAGTAATTAATAAATTAAAATTATTATAATTCTTTCAAATGAATAGGAATAGGTGCATCCTTTACAAAGAGCAGCCTTAGGAAATTTTTAAAAAATATTTAGAGCTTGATAAGAATTCAATAATCGATTTTTCAATCCAATATTTAAATAACATATTTGGAATTGAGAATTTGAAAATCAATTCATAGATTCAAGCATCGACAAAATATCAATCAATCTGCTTAAATACCTTGGAATTAATTGATCCAGGCTAAAGACTGTCACTTGGGGTAATTTTTCACTCTGAATTGAAAATTTGTTTACATTTCATTTGAAAATAAGAAAGAGGTTATATATATTTATATTATATACGATCTACATCTCTTGCATTCCGTGTAAGTGAGAAAGAGGGAGAGAAATGAACTCATCTCTTCTTTTTAATGTCTAATTAAAAATTAAAATATTTAATATAAACAATTTCTTAATCAAAAAAAAAAAAATGAAATTAAATATTTCAAAAAAGAGGCCAGGCAAATGAAAGAAAAAATTAAATACACTCACAAAATATGTTAAAAAAATAATTTTCTAGAAAGTATTTTTTCCTTCACTTATTGATAGTAATTACCTTTTGCGTATATTTTTTTGAAATAATAAATAGAAATTAATTTATTATTGAGAATAAATTAGCGCTAACCTGCCGGCCGGCTTTTTTAACTTTTTTCAATGATGCTGACGATGATGATGAAAAATCTCAGGCCAAAAGAGAGCTTAGAAGCAAATCAATTAATAAACTTTCGACTGACCTTCATTTCGGGAATATTTTTAAGAGTAAGAGTTGCGATTTGCAATTAACGGGTTGATAACCTAAAAGTAAAAATTATTTTTTCTTTGACATCGCAATAATGGATAAAATTCGTAAGAATCCTTGTTTCGTATTATTATTTATTTAATTATATTTAGATGTGCCACTAATAAATAAGTGAAATGGAAGAATTGGTTTAAAACAAAATAAATATATTAATTTTAGTGAATCATTTATTTTAAATTAGCAAAATGTTATGCCAAGAAATTTCATTTTTATAAAATGGGACTAGAGAAATTAGAAAAAAACTGAAAGATGTAGATCGTATATAAATATATATAGTCTTGGAAAATTTAAAAAAAAATCCGAATCCAAACAAATTTTTATTAACTTCCAATTCATATTTTACACAAATTTTATTTTATTTATTTTTTTTTAATTAATAAAATATTTCTATTTGAAAAAATAAAATAATTGCCTAATTGTTTTTAAATTATTAATTGTTCAAATATTCGTTCATTCATATCAATAATTCATTAATTAACAAAACATTTTTGTTTTCATTGTTGTGATTTTGCTCATATAATGAAAACAAGATAAGGATTTCTTTGAAGCAATTCTTCCTCGTATTGTTTGTTTGAAAATTGAGAGATTTGGAGAATAGAATTATCTTAAAGAACGAAATAAAGATAACTTTTACAATTTTTATTTATTCCCCGAGCGGTTTAACCGCCATAATTTCCCTAATATTAAAAATTTGATTTTTTTTTTATTCCCACTGAAAAGGTTAATCGATTCCGCCGCCCCCACGCGAAAATAAATAAATAAAAATTCCAAAGAATATAGAAAATAATAATCAATAGTTGATGGCGTAAAACAAAAACCACCTGTGCGTTTTGCGTCCCCCTCTTTGAATGAATGAATAAAAGGTCGCATTTTAATTTTTTATTGTTTCCCCCCCCTCTCCTTATTAAATAAAACATTTAGTGAAGCAGACTGCGAGTGTTTAGATAAATAAATAAATAAATAAATAAATAAACACTTTCACCAAATTCCTAACAACTCGCATCATCGAGGGAATTAAGATGAAGAAGAAAAGAGAGGCGGGGGAGGGGGGGGGGGACTCAAACATTTTTATCTATTTGGAGGGCGTCGTCTTATTTTAAAATATAAATTTCTAATTAATAATCATTTTAAAAGGAATGGAAATTCAAAAGAATATTTATTAGACAAAGAGATCAGATATTATTATATACAATCTACATCTCTTAGATTCTGATACAAGTTAACATAGCTCTTCTTTTCAATCGATGTATATTGTTAAGAATTATATCGATATTATTTTTAAAAAAATAAATCAATTTAATACAAATTTTAATAGAGGGCTGTTGATTTCCTTTTTTATTTCTCAGACACCTGTCATGTCAGCTGATGCTAGGCTGGTGGCCCCGTCACCTATTTCTCAATTTTGAAGGTGAGGTGATTTTATTTATTTCCTTTTGACCCTGACTGAGTGACTTGAATCTCCCTTTAATAGCAAAAGCAAAAACAAATTGTCCCTTATATGGAGGGAGTACCGTAATGCGGTTTTCAGATCAAGGGTGATTGCTGGCTAGCTGGCTGGCTGGCTGCTCGTTAACTAGCTTCTAACTAAATTCCTCATGAGTCAGCCAATGCATTTGTCATTTCTTTATTCTCATTCCGATATCAAGTCATAAAATGCAATTCAAAAAATGCAATCAAATATCTTTAATTAATATATAATAATTTGGAAGAAAAAAATATAAGAGAAAATCAATAACCCGAACAAAATTTGCTTTATTTTGTAGAATCTTTGATAAAATAATAAAATTTAATTGAAACTTGATTACTTAAATTCTTAACAATCCAATTAGGATGAAAAGAAGAGCTAAGTTCACTTCTCTCAGAATCTATGAGATGTAGAGTGAATATAAATAGCTTCTAATCTCTTTGACTAATAAAATTAAAATTTAAGATGACATCCAACCCGATAATTCAATTACTATAAGCGATGTCAACACTGACACTCGGAGATTTAGTGAGACTTAAAGAATTTATTTTCTTTCTGACTGAATTGATAAGTTTTAATTTTAAAAGTAGAAAAAGACGTTATTTTATATATATCTCTCTCTCTCTCTCTATATATATATATATATATATATATATGTATATATATGTATTTATATATGATCTACATCTCAGATTCCTTTTCTATACAACAAAGAGAGAGAGATAGAGGTTAGATCATCTCTTCTTTTTAATGTCTAATTAAGAATTTGATCAATTAATTCTCGAAATTATGATTCTATAATTTTCATTGATTGCAAAATAATCCTAATCAAATCCCTCAATAATTTTTTCTCGCCACTTAATGATAAATCATCACCTCTTAAGTAGGCCTATATTTTTTTAATAAATGCAAATTGACAGGCGTCCTCTGCAATACTCTAGAATGCCATCGATTATTTGTAAATATAAACACGACGCTCCACAAATAAACTGAGCATTAATGGCGTTAGGTCAGCCATTCAAAATATATAGAGACTAAATTAATTAATTGCTGAAAAGAAAAAGCTGGTGATATTATATTTATATTCGTAAAATAATCATATGTGATGGGTACTAATAGATACTTTGGGGCATAAAGATTTACTTAGAATTAATCAAAATTTAATTGTGCGATTTAATTATTGAGGAGGCTCGTTATTTAGAAGTGATGAGTTAACCTCTTTCTCTGGACAGAAACCAAGAGATGTAGATCGTATATAAATATATATATATATATATATAATAATAATTTTTTTATTTTCAAAATTAAAAATAAGAACCGAATTAGAATCTCTTGGATAATTAAATAAAAAATTGCAAATAATTTCAGAATTCAAAGACAGAAATTTTATTTAAAAAAAATATATATATATATTAATAACTTTATCAGATTTTTATTAATTTTAATTTTATTAAAAATTATTAATAATGAGATTATTTTTATTTTATAATCTCTTATTTATAGAAATATTTGTTTATTGAGTATTTAATTAGTATTAAGAGACTCAGAGGTTATGTCATTCAAGATGGCGTATCGAATAGAGTCAAATATATTCAATACTTTAGTCAAAAAAAGTATTTTTAAAGCAAAATTTTTTATAAAAAGTAAAAAAATAAGTAGAGATTTTATTTAATTTTTGTAATTTTAATAAAATCAAAGGAAATTGTCATCTCATCTCATCCCATGGACCAAAGTTGGAGAAAAGCATCAATCTACAAGATCAAATTCGTTGATGCCGATATGAGAGATGAGAGCAAAAAACAAAATAATCAAACAACAAGAGGTACAAATTTTTTTTTTTTGTTCTCCAACTTTCAATAATGAATTTGCATTTTTGTTGTTGTTTGTTGTTTGTTTTGTTTCTTTAAATATCATGCATGCATGTTAATAATATTTTTTTTTGTTTGAAAATGAATTGTCCTTAATGAGAGATGAATTTTACTTTCCTATACACAGTCACTCTATCATTTTTTGTGTTCTGTGTGTGTCTGCGTGATGGAATTGCAAATTTTAATAAATTCATCACCTTGAGACTTTTATTCTAAGCAGACGTTTCGGTAACCATAACGGTTGTCATCTTCAGTGCCAATGAAAGTTTTTTTAAGGTGTCCCTGTCATACATGATAATATTGTACTTGCCGAGAGCTCCAGGCTGATGATTCCTATACATTACAATATTGGTATATGACAGGGACTTTTGATTGACACTGAAGATGGCAAACATTATGAGTTGCGAAACGTCTACTTAGAAAGCTAAAAGTCTAAGGTGTTCGGCAATTGTTGGTTTTATTCCTTCCGGCTATTTAAAATATTTTGTGATTTTCGAAAAAAAAAAAAAATTTTTAGATTAATCGCATTAAATCTAATCGATTTTAATTCTCAATAATCACAACTACATGAAGGATAAATGTTGCCTCCCACCTATTTCTTTTTTTATTATTTTTGTATTCTATCGTTTGTTAAGTTTCCCTTTTCTGCTGCATTGAATTTTAAATATTTTATTTAAATAATACCGATTGCATCAAGGGATATTTCACACGCTGATTTCTCAGGGTCACCCATCTGAAGTTTCGCCGCTCTATCGTTTGCTTTGTCGTTTAATTGCATTCCTCCAAATAAATTCCTCTATTTTATGTTGTGTAAATCGAAGATTCCCTCCGCTATTTCTCTCACTCAGACCAATAAAAGTTCTTTAATGTCTCGCCTCTCCTTTATTTAGTAATGCATAAGAATAAATAGAAACAGATCTTCTTTTGGTATTTTGAAGTCTTTCAAAATTGTATATAAATTATTTAAAAAAATAAACGAGGCGTGAAAAGGGCGTTACCTTTTACGATTAAAAATATTGTGTGATGAACATTCTGATCATTGTATCAGTGGAGCATAGCGTATTTATTATAAAATATTTCAAATCACTGGACCATATCTCACTTGAATTACAGAAATCATTCCGTCCAGCCAACAAACTTACGTCATTAATTTATACTCTCTGTTATTTATTATTTTCTCAAGTGTTTTTTTGTCATTTTTCATTATTAATCTCATTTATCAAGAACACTAAATTAAATAGGAAAAACATTGGCTGTATCTGATATGTTGAATAGGGAAGAGGATGCAGCCAATAAAGTGAACCTCTATTTAATTAATTAAGCACTCTATTGGAACGTTTCGGCTGGGATCAACCCTGCCATCTTTAGCCTCAAGAGGAAATTCATAAAAAAAAAAGCTGACGTTATTAATACAAATAATTTGCATTCTTTGTCATTATATTATATTATAAACTTGAACTTCGTGGTATCACTTGTGGGTATTTTAAAAATTACATTCACTTGATAAAGAATTCATATAATTTTTATTAATAACAACGAGTCTCTATTTTTGGTAAGGTGAAGAAAATAGAGCTCCATACGATTATATCTATTTTTTTGTCTAAAAATTTGAATATGCTCTTTGAAGGCTGAAGATGGCAGGCAGGGGGCTTAACAGTGGCGGATCCAGAGGTGTTTCTCGGGGAGAGGGGGGGGGGGGGGTAATCTGGTGTAACTGGTCTCACAGCACACAATTTTTTTCTTAATTTCGGTAATTTAAGACGCATTTTGTATTTGTTTGCCAGAATATAAATACAATTCAAATTTGTAAGTATTAATTTTTAAAATTCGAAAAACCTTTAGAAGATGATTCGGTACCGAGTTACTCTAGACGGCAAGAGATGGCGTTAGTTTTTCCCATAAGAAAACAAGAGATCTATTCCATTTCATTTGAAAGATTCCAGCTAATTAATTAAGGGTAAAAAATTAATTATATTTTAACACAATGAATACTAATTTAATTATCTATAAGATATAGAGCGTATTTTTTTTTAAATATTTTTTATTTAATGCGTTTAATAAAAAAAAATTTTATTTTTTCTAAAATCAAAAAGAGGGCTTCTATAAGTTGTAGATATTTTAAACAGCTTTAATTAAAATAAAATTTGAGGTCGATAGCTTCAAAATTGTGGCCGCTGGAATCTCCCAAAATTAGCACCCCGAGATGCACACCTTAATTAGTTTTTTCAAATCTCGGGGGGGGTAATTACCCCCCCTTTACCCCCTCCTTTGTATCCGCCCTTGGTGCTTAATCATTAAAGAGAGGCTCAATTATTGGCTGCATACACTTCCCTGTTCAACATTAAGATCAATAATAAAAAAAAAAAAAGTTTTCATTTTTTACTTTAAAAACTTGGTTGATGATTACTAATGATCGACTTTATTTCATATATTTTTATTCGACCATATAGCTGTGTGGGTTTTAATTTTTTTATGAACACCTCTATCTCTAGAACCTTAAAATATCAAAATAATTAATTAATTTTTTATTATACTCTCTACTATAAAATGGCAAACACATACACTCGCAAATAATTTTCATGTCTTGTACACTCGTTTATACTGTATATCAACGATTGCTAAGGTAATGATAGGAGCACGGTCCAAATTAAAAAAAAAAAAAACTTTCTCATGTATTGCTGTTTCGTTCCACCACTAAATAATTTTTTTTTTTAAGAATCATCGTCAGTCTTCTGCAAGTCTTTTGCTCGCATTCCAAACTTACAATCGTATTTTGATTATGCAAGGTATTCATTTAGAGACAATAAGCGATTAACATTTCATATGGGGCGAGGCGCGTCATCGTAATGTGCCACTTACCCAATCACCACCATATGCCACGAATATACAGAGAGGCTCTTTATTGAAGATTCTATTCTATTGCTTGAAAGCGAGGAGATTCTTTTTTCGGGATCTAAGGCAATTTAGACCCCATCCCTATCTATTTCAAATGATCGGTAGCCAACTCAATTGAAATACATTTTTCTCGTTTGGTTCGGAAGACAAATTTGGCACTACTTACCTAAAAAATTGTAAATATTAAAATAAAGGATTACTCCTTTAGTTAGGCAACCAAACTATCATCTTTTGTTCTAGTAATCCATAAAATACAGGGGTAAAATAGTTTTTCGGCTTTTGGGACCATTTTGGCTTGTTATTTTTTTGAATTAATTGCTAGTCATTATAATTTAACTAGATTCCATTTCCACTTTGATCACAAATTTTTGATCTTCTCTAGAAATTAGAGACATACAATTTTTTTTTTTTGTTAACCTATCTCATTTAATTCTATAATTCTGCACATTAATAAAAAAATATCTTTTGCAATAAAAAAAATAATAATTTTGAATAAATACTGACAGATTTAATTATTTCTGATGTCAGATTATAATAACAATGAAAATATTTTCTTCTTTAGTCACTGATTTCTAGGAAATAGCTTTGAATCTCTAGGAAATAAAAGATTTTGAATAATTCAGAAATATCATTAAATATAATTTCATTTAGTCAATTCTCTAATGGGATATTATTTTAATGAAACTATCCCTTTCTCTTTTAGGTAAAAACTAAATAAAATACCAGATAAAAAATTTATTATTAATAATTAATTTTCAAATCATCAGCTGGCCAAAAATAAACATGACATGAAAAATTATTAAGCAAATTTTTATATTGCCTTAAATAAAGATCTAATAAATCATTAATAATTAGGTATACGAATACAAATTACTTTGCGTAATTATATTTTACAAGTAATAAATGAAAGTAATAAAGATATAGGCTAATAAAAATAAGAGACCCAAAGGAGAGACAAAAAAAATTATTCTAATTTATAATTTTGCATGTATTATCGATATAATTATAGAGCTAAATAATATTAAATCCCCTTTTACAATAGATAAGTTCCCCTTTGGTGCATTATACAATAATTAACGAATAAAAAAAGGGTGTAGCGGACTAGAATGTCGGCTTCTACAAAAGAAGATCCCCGTTCAAATCCTGTGTTGGAAGGATTAAATAAAAATATTTATTTACTTTAAATAAATCCTCAAATAATGCCTGGACCCCAATATAGTAGATAGATTCATAAATAACGGTTATCGTCAAGTCTTATGTGGCCTAAGTTGCCGAAAAGACTGTGAATGAGAAAAAATAAATATGGTTTTATGAAACCACATTTCAAGTGAAACTTTTTTCGGATCGTAGGAGTTTAACTGAAAATTATTCAATTAAGGGATTAAAATCGCGTTTTCAATCTTAACTTAATAATTGGAAAATGGGAATGATAATGGGAAATCAATAGACGCATGTTAAAAACTGAGAACAATATTTATTTAGTAATTGAAGATTTGAATCATTTTAAAATATTTTAAAAATTATATTTTATCAATTTAAAAATTGAATAATTAAATCTCACAATTATTTTTTTTATAATTCGTCATATATATTAAATTTCAACTTTTTGTCTTTTTGTCGTTACGGTTTATGACGTCAAGGCTTGTAGCCTGTAACGCGACATGCTGATAGAAGAGCGAAAAAATTTGAGGTCATCAATTAAAAGTTCCACTTTAAAAAGTGTGAAAAAAAATCCTCAAGCAGGCACTGAATTTGTAAATTGGATCTCAATAACCCACAGGCAACTCTAAGAGGAGAGGGGAGTTGCTGTGATATCTCCTCCTGTGGAAGGGACGTAAAGAAGTTTCCCTCTCAGTGATACATTTTTAGAAAGGAGTCGTTGCTGAGGGAGTTCCTCCTCAAACATTCTCTTAGCATAGTAGAAGTTGGATAAAAGGAACTGGAGAAATAAGGATTAGTTCAATAGCGCTAGAAATGAACTGAAGGGAGGAGTTAAAGATAGGAAATAATGTAACTTCACGGGATGCCGGTAGTGGGCTACGGACAGAAGCCGATTGGGTTTGAGGTGTGTGCTTCGTACACGAAAGCACTTCGGGTAAATAAACGGGGATCCCGATAGGAATTTCAAATGAAAATAATAATTAAACTTACGAGTATAAAACAAATAAAAAAAGAAAGATGTAGAAAGGACAATAGAACCACAGCGGGCATATTGTGTGGCAGTTGGGTGGCCTATTCGACGGCGTTTCGCTTATTCTGATCTGATATTTAGTTATGTTCGGTTATGTTTATTGTGTCTTTTTTCTTTTTTTCTTTCTTTAAGTCAACTGAGTTGGGATATATTGCTATAGCAATTGACATTTGAAGTCATTCTTATCTTCAAGATATCCCTTTAGACTTGAAATATATATGAAGCAAGAGATCTTTAAGTTTAAGATAACTTTTAAACTTTTCTTAGAAAATTTAATAAATGTTTGATAAATAAATGTTAATAAAAGCTTTTAATAGTATTTTTTTTTTTTTTTTTTTTTTTTTGTAAATCAAGATATTATATAAATTTTACTTTA
>JAKCPI010017588.1:0-19615 GCA_023213315.1 Euborellia annulipes | reverse complement strand
TTTACCCAACGATTTTCAAAACTTGTAATTTTATCAAAATCTCGACATAGAATTTTTTCAAACGATCATAATATTTTCTTTATCTTAGAAAGGTAAGGGAAACGAAAAATGATAAATTCAAATCAAGAGGTTGATTAATTAATGGATTTATTTTATTATTACTTAATCCAAAAATTAAGATTGATAAATTTTAATCTGATAAAATCTGATACATTGATCTAGAAGCAAAAGTCGAAGAGAGTTGTATGAAAAAAAATTTTATATACTCCACTTTTAATCTCATAATTCAATAAATATCAATAAATATATTTAAGAATCTCCTTGAACTATGTTCAATTTAAAAGTCAAAACCTACTCAAACTATCATATTTTCAAATAACCACAAATAAGGGTTAGAGGTTCAATTTTAAATTAAATTCCTCGAAACAAAACAAATACTCCTACTCTCCTTAAATCTGCCACTGCGTATATACGTTTAATGGAAAGAGGATGCAGCCAAATAATAGGCCTCTATTCAGTAACGAATACTCTTTATTAGGGACGTTTCGGCTAGGATCAACCCTGCCATCTTTAGCCTTCAAAGAGCATATTTATATTTTTCATATATAAATAGAGTTGTCATGATTTAACAATACAAGTTGTTTGCATTATAGGTCCAATGAATGTAATATTTTCCTAAACACCAATGCAAACAACTTGTATTGTTAAATCATGACAACTCTATTTATATATGAAAAATATAAATATGCTCTTTAAAGGCTGAAGATGGCAGGGTTGATCCCAGACGAAACTTCCCTAATAAAGAGTATTCGTTACTGAATAGAGGCTCTATTATTTGGCTGCATCCTCTTTCCATTAAACATATCAGCTACAGCCACGTTCAATTATTCAACTGCGTATATACGCCTTTCTTATAAAAAATTGCGAACCCCCATCCCCTAAAAATTCTGAAGCCATCACTTTTCACTGGCTAGGGAAAAAGAGACCTGGGGGTTCGCTTCCCATTCCAAGCGAGAAATATTTATTTCAAATGAATTTAAAATAAATAGGGATGAGGTCTAAATTTGCTCAGTAGCCCACATCTTGTGGGTACGTGGATGGCGACCACGAGCTATCCAAGCTGGGACTGGCAGTCCTGTTCTTTACATGACTGTCCTTTCCTTCGTCAGACCGTGCAATGGGCCGGCCTGTTCTATTTCTTTCGGTCATAAAAAAACACATTCCGCCGACCCCGCAGCAATTAGGGGCAGGATTAAGGTGAAGTTAGAAGAAGAAGAAGAAGAAGGGAGGAGCCCTTAAAAAAATAAATAAAATAAAAAATAGCAGGCCTACATATTTTTTTACGCGAAAGAGAATTTGGATAACGAGGAGCAACGCCTGGAAGATAGGCAACAAATAATATTCGTCTGATTTACTTATCTATTATTTGAAAATTGCTATATTACATCGGTATTGTAGTAAAAAAAGGCTGCAAACAGGAGGAGAAAAATCAGTAGCTAGTTGTATTTCATTATTTTTATTCCCATCACGTTAACATTTCGATCCCGGTTGGGATAATCCTCAGAGCTGATATGTCCCAACCGGGATCGAAATGTTAACGTATTTCATTATTTTTATTCTCATCACGCTAACATTTTCGATCCCGGTTGGGATAATCCTCAGAGCTGATATGTCCCAACCGGGATCGAAATGTTAACGTGATGGGAATAAAAATAATGAAATACAACTAGCTACTGATTTTTTCTTCTGTTTACCAATCATGATTGAACTACCAGCCCTACGTCTCTATAAATTAAGACCAAAAGTTTCGCCTCATGATATTGAGTCAAATTGGGTTTCAAGCATTTGAGGAAGAACTGTATTTCCCAACAGTTTTTATTCTTTTTTTTATTATTAGTATTATTTTCAAAATGAAAAGAAATTAAGAAAAAAATATATATTTTTTTTCTTAGCCCTGTTAAGATAAAAATAACCAAATTTTCTCAACCATCCACATAAATTAATAAGATTTCGAAAGAGAGTTTAATATAATATTGCCAAGTTATTGAATATGTTTGCCTTCCTGCATCTCTTCTAAGCTTTGGGGATATTTGTGCATGAGGATATTTTTATTGTTTTTTATTGTTTGGTTTCTTGCCAAGATTCAAAAGCTAGTGCCATTTCGTTCCGAATTTTGCAGTTCAATAAACCTTAATATTTTTTTTAACTAAATCATTCTTTTTTTTTTTAATATAATTTTTAAAATTAATTAATTAGAGAATTTTTGGGATTAAAATTTAAAAATAAAACAATCAAAAAATTTTTGCATGAATATAAAGGACATAGCGTTTAGAGTATTATTTAAGTTTTAATTTGAATTTCAGAGGTTCAACCAGGGGTAAAAAAAATCTGGTGTGACTGTCGCACCAGATTTTTTGTCTCGACATATATTTAGTTTCCGACAGTAAGGTACATTCGAATTTCAAGATGTAAAATTTATAAGTATGAAAAAATATTTATATTTTGTTAACCATTTCTCATATCTTTCCTATGAAGCACAAGAGTAAAAGTGGTCTTCAGAAGATTTCATAGGCAAAATGAGAATATACATTTTAAAGAGCATCTAATAAACATTTGATTTATGAATTTTAATCAAAAATTGTTGGAGCGAATTTTGAGAAAATCGAAAAAACTGAAAAAGTGCATCAGTAAACTCGTAGTACTGTTGGGCCGATTTTGTCCAAAAACTTCGTGTCACGTCTCAGGGGGATACCTAACTTAAATATAAAATTTCAACTTCCTAGCTCTTTTCGTTCTTGAGATATTTTGTTCACAGAGAGACAGACGCACACACAGACAGACCATGTTGCGAAAAGCACTTTTTTGGATTCAGGGGACCTCAAAACGTGTATATCCGTAAAAATCTCGACATCGAATTTTTTACATGAAACCAATACTTTCTATATTAACATACATAGAGGTAAGAGAAAGTAAAAATATTCCCATTTCAATTAATTTATTTGTATAGTATTAATAAATTTTCTGATCAAAGGAGAAAGGGCCCGCAAGCCTTGGTGTAGTGATTAGCGTACTGGCAAACGGTACCAATGGACGTCCTAGGCAACAAAATTTATTTTTATTGAATTGGATACAATCAATTGAAATAAATAGGGACTGAGTCTAAATGGCCTCCGATGCCGAAAAAGTCCTTAAAACGAATTAAAAAAAAAAAAAAAAGAGGAAGGGAAGCCCGGGCCTCCCTGGTTCTGCTAGTGAACCCAGGGCTACAAAACCTGTATTTCTATCAAAATCTTAAATTCAAATTTTTAACACAGTACTTTTTCTCTTTATATATTACAGAAGCTAAGAGAATAAAAATAAAATATGAAAATTCTTCACCTCCTGCTCTCAATTAAAAATAAGTCAGGAAGTAAAAAAAAAATCCCTTATTATAATTTTTCATTTTCGCTAAATTGTTTAATTTACATCAATCATCAATCAATCAATCAAGAAGGAGTTTATTTTAAGATGAAAAATTTTAAAGTAAACCAAAGTAAAAAAAAATCTGGTGTGACTAGTCGCACAGTAAAAAAACTTTCTCTTACCCTTAGGCAAGAGAAAGTTGTGTCCAGATTTTTTGTGTCGAGATATATTTAGTTTCCGACAGTACGGTACATTCGAATTTCAAAATATAAAATTTATAAGTATGGGAAAATATTTATATTTTGTTACCATAACAACCATTTATCCTATCTTTCCTAAGAAGTATGCTTCAAAGATTTCAATGGCAAAATGAGAATATACATTTTAAAGAGCATCTAAATAATAATTGATATTTGAATTTTAATCAAAATCTTTGGAGCGAATTTTGAGAAAATCGAAAAAACTGAAAAAACTACATCAGTAAAGTACTAGTACTTTTTGGCTGATTTCGTTCAAAAGTTTCCTGTCACGTCCCAGGGGGTGTCTTACTTAAATATAAAATTTCAACCTCTTAGCTCTTTTCGTTCTGGAGATATTTTGTTCACAGACAGATAGATAGACCATGTCGCGAAAACCACTTTTTTGAATTATGGGGACCTCAAAACGTGTATATCCATCAAAATCTCAACATCGAATTTAAGACATGAATCCTATACTTTCTCTATATATATAGGTAAGAGAAAGTAAAAATAGTTGGAGAGGACGGGAGCCTTCCCGACACAGCAGGTAAGTGAAAATAAATAACGTTGTATCCTGTAGTCGATGTCCCCTGAAGATGAGTGCGACTAGCAGTCGAAACGTCGGCGCCAGGATATAACGTTTTTTTATTTTCACTTGGCTACTGGGTCCCGAGAAGGCTCCCGTCCTCTCCCTAATTGAATATCTACAGCCATAAAACTCAACAATTTATTAATGATTAATTTATTTTTTTTCTAAATCTGTATCTCTTTCTGAATATTCAGTGCAAATTTCAGCTTGATATGTTGAAAACAAAGCGAGTTATGATTTATTTTCTAAAAAAATATCACTTCAACTAGTCTTAAAGTGGCTTCCCAAGCTCATTTTTTCCAACTTTAAGGCACATTAAGCCAAAGAAGAAGAGTTAACAAAAAAACCAATGAACAAAACCAAGAAAATGTAGACAGTCGAGAAAAAAAAAGTATTTTTATAAATTAAGTGTTCTCATGTGATTATTTAATTGTTTTTACTTTCTCTTACCTATGTATATATGTAATATATATATATAGAGAGAAAGTATTGGATTCATGTCAAAAATTCGATGTCAAGATTTTGATGGATCTTCACGTTTTGAGGTCGAATCCAAAAAAGTGGTTTTCGCGACATGGTCTGTCTGTGGGTGGGTGGGTGTGTGTGTGTGTGTGACTGTGTTCAATTTTAAGCATGAAGAAATTGAGCTATGAGGCTGAAATTTTATATTTAAGTTAAACACCTCCCGGGACCGGAAAAATAAGCTTTTAATCAAAATCGGCCAAAGAGTACTAGTACTTTACTGATGTACTTTTTCAGTTTTTTTTTCGATTTTCTCAAAATTCGCTCTAACGATTTTGATTAAAATTCAAAAATCAATTATTTTTTAGATGCTCTTGTATGTATATTCTCGTTTTGCCCTCAAAATTGTTTGAAGCACACTTTACTCTTGTGCTTCATAGGAAAGATAGGAGAAATGGTTGCCATGGTAACAAAATATAAATATTTTCCCATATTTATAATTTTAACATCTTAAATTTCTAATATATTGGCGGAAACTAAATATATTTCGACACGAAAAATCTGGTGTGACAAGCACAGAACACAACTTTCGATTACCGAAGGTAAGAGAAAGTTGTGTGCTGTGCGCCAGTCACACCAGATTTTTATAAGAAAAGATGGAAATCTCTTCTACATATTTCAGGATCCCTAGGCCCATTTTTACAAGTTATTACTATCAAGCTAATTTTCCGTGAGTAGCTTCATTTTGATGAGACGACCAATTTTGTTGTCTTACAATTCTTGATTGTGGTAGCTAACAGGAGTAGCAGGGATTTAATATTTCAATTTGACGATTCTCAAAAATTGATTATTATTTATGGGTTTTTTTCATTAAATCTTAAGAAAATTATTAACATTATTGAAAAAAAAAATATTTGTATTAAAATATTATATCCCTGCTATTCCTTTTAGTTACCAGAATCAAGAATTATAAGAGAAAAAATTGGTCGTCTCATCAAAATGAAGCTACTCACGGAAAATTAGCTTAATAGTAATAACTTGTAAAAATGGGCCTGGGATCCTGGACTAACAACCCAAGTTGCTATAAAAAAATTTTCATAGCCTATTAAAAAAAAAAAAAACAATGAAATAATCACAAAACAACACTTGGGGGGCTTAAAAAATATTGACTCACATTGCACCTAAAAAATCTGGTGTGACTGGCGCACAGCACACAACTTTCTCTTACCTTCGGTAATCGAACGTTGTGTACTGTGCTTGTCACACCAGATTTTTTGTGTCGACATGTATTTAGTTCCCGGCAGTAGGGAATATTTGAATCAGGTGTAAAATTTATAAGTATGGGAAAATATTTATATTTTGTTACCATGGCAACCATTTCTCCTATCTTTCCTATGAAGCACAAGAGTAAAGTGTGCTTCAAACAATTTTGAGGGCAAAAGGAGAATATACATTTGAAAGAGCATCTAAAAAATAATTGATTTTTGAATTTTAATCAAAATCGTTAGAGCGAATTTTGAGAAAATCGAAAAAAACTGAAAAAGTACATCAGTAAAGTACTAGTACTCTTTGGCCGATTTTGATTAAAAGCTTATTTTTCCGGTCCCGGGGGGTGTTTAACTTAAATATAAAATTTCAGCCTCATAGCTCAATTCCTTCATGCTTAAAATTGAACACACACCCACCCACACACCCACCCACCCACCCAGTGGCGTAACCAGGGGGCGAGGGGGGGCTCGAGCCCCCCGCCCCAGGCGCATCGAGCCTTGGCGCCCCCCGAAACCGGCATAGGCGCCCTACGGCCTCTAAGATATAGCCCAGCGTATGTGATTTTATCATATTCTTTTCATCGATTGTCTTAAAAAATTGATTGTTTTCTTTTAAAATTATATTACAACTTGAATTCTACTATTTTAAAAGAATTTAATTCCAAAAATAAAAAATAACGTATATAGAGGCTTTATAATTAAAATTTTTTTTATTTTGCAATATATAAGCCTTAATTTGATGTTTTATGCCTGTGGAGATTTACTCAGGATTCGTATAAACCTTAATATTTAATTTTTTGGAATTCAAAATTTTTTTAGGCATGAAGGAATTGAGCTATGAGACTGAAATGTTATATTTAAGTTAAACACCCCCGGGACCGTGAAAATAAGCTTTTAATCAAAATCGGCCAAAAAGTACTAGTATTTTACTGATGTAGTTTTTCATTTTTTCGATCTTCTCAAAATGAAAGGGCTTTTACCATTCTTCAGGCCCGCCTGAGCTCGCCCGGAATTTTTAAGAGCTCGCCCGGAATTTTTCAAACCCGCCCATTCCCGCCCGAGATTTAGTGAATGAATGAACGAATGTCTAGCAATTTTTAAATAAAATTTCATTTGCATGCCCGTCCGCCCGAACCCGTTTATTTAGACTTGCTACCCGCCCGTAATTTTTTCATGGCCTCCAAAGCCCGCCCGGCCCGGGCCGCGGGCGGGCGGGTAACGGCCAACCCGTACCCGTGCAGGGCTCTAATCGGGGGTTCGGATCCCAGGCAGTCCGATGATTTTATTTAAGCCATTTGAATACCAAATGTCAAAGTCAAAGTCTTATATGGCCTAAGTTGCCGAAAAGACTGTGTGCATGTGTGTGTGAGTGTGAATGGGAAAAAGTGTGTGTTAAAAAAAAAACATGGGGAATGACTTCCCCGAGACTTTCTCGTATATTCTATTGGAATTACGTCTGGGTGTGTGTGTGAACACGATTGCTTAAAAACCAAAGCAGCTAGATAGATGAAATTTGGTATATGCTCCTTACACTAAAATTGTAGATTTCTATCAACTTTTGGAGTAAATACGTCACTTGGAAGTAGTACTTTACCTAATAAGTTTTTTCAGAAATTTCGAAATTTTCAATTTCTTTGTCATATTATGATAAAAAACTCAATTTTAAAAAGTTTTTATTCTTTGATATTTTTCCGAAAACTGAATAGTTTTTTGAAATAATCACAGAAGAAAACGACATTTTTCTTAAAAGCAAAGAAAAATCAAAACAAAATCATACAGGTGTCATTAAAAAACATGTAAATATAAACAAATTCGCTGAGGAAATTACAGGATGCAAGAAATTTGCCCGCCGAAGGCGGGCAATTGCTCGCCGAAGGCGAGCAAGGGAGTCCAGGGGGCGGAGCCCCCTGGAAAACGGCGCCCCTAGTTAAGCTTTGCCCCCCCGCCCTCAAAGGCTGGTTACGCCGCTGCACCCACCACACCCACCCACCCACAGACAGACATGTCGCGAAAACCACTTTTTGGATTCAGGGGACCTCAAACGTGAAGATCCATCAAAATCTCGACATCGAATTTTTGACATGAATCCAATACTTTCTCTCTATATATATATTACATATATACATAGGTAAGAGAAAGTAAAAATTAAATTAAACCATTACATTAATAAAATTAAATTACCCCTAAGCTTAGATAAATGAATTTTCAAAAAAATTCACAAAACATAAAAAATCCCATTTTCCTGGGTGCCTACAATTAATCAAGGGGGGGAATTATATAATTATTTAAATAATATAATTGAGTGATCTGATGTGTACTGTAAAAAATAAATAAAAATAAAACAATGAAATAATCATATAAGAAAACGCATGTTGCTGTTTTAATATTAATCCTAGAAGTTATCATAATTAAGCTTAATATTTACTTAAATATTAAAAAAAAATCCCATTTTCCTGGGTGCCTACTAACTATTTCATCAACAAATCCCTTAGAGGATAGATATATACTAGGTAAATTTTTATGGATGATGAAGTAATTTGGTTTAAATTAAAACAATGCAGATAAATGAAGTTCAAATGAATGAGTCTCTTTAATAAATAAAAAAAGAACAAATAGGCTATTAAATAAATAATAAAATAAGATTGATCATAAAATAAAATAAAGGCCTATACCAGTAAATTAAAAAAAAAAATTGTTTGAAAGCTCTCATGATAAAATCATTAGAAGCCTCAAAATATTATATTTAATAAATTAAATGAGTTAATAGTAAAAAGCAACAGAATGCAGAAAATATCTTAAATTTATTCTTTGGACTATCGATTTCGTCCAAAGGACATGATATGGCCAGCTGGAAATAAAAAAGAATTTATAATTTGACAATATATCGATACACAAGATTGAGATTTTCTTTTACATATATATATAAATTATCTGATATGTAAAAGAAAATCTTAATCTTGTGTATCGATATATTGTCAAATTATAAATTCTTCATTTCCAGCTGGCCTGAACATGTCCTTTGGACGAAATCGATAGTCCAAAGAATAAATTAAAGATATTTTCTACACCTATTTTGCTATTCACTATTCATCAATTAACACAACAGACAAATGAAGTATTACATCAAACACATTAATAATATTATTTTAGATAAATGCAAGAAAATATTATTAAGATGAGTGATGGGTCAGTTTATCACCCCCCACATTATAACAATTCCCCTAGATAAAAAAATTTGTTAATTTAAGAAAAATGATTAGGTTTCTGTGGAAGGTGTGTTTGTATATTTATAGCCCTAAATTATATTTAAAATATATACGATCGTAAATCCATGGCATAATAAATCATTAATTATATAATTTTAAATTTGTATTAATTATTTAAAATTATAATTAAGAAATTCTGTTGTGTATTTTGTATGGAATGAATGTGTCTACGGATGAGTGCTGTCATTATCAAAAATAACCTTATTAATAATTATATCTACCTATATATTTTATTAAAATATTAATATTTATTTATTTATAAATGCTACTCACACGTTTGAGAAGAAATTTTCGATGAGAATATTGAAGGCAAGGAGAGAACACAACACAAAAAAAAATTAAACGTCACACTATCACAAGACCAATTTCAACTTGAAGCAACGAGTATAGAAAAAGGGCAAAGAGTATCTATGAAGGCATAGAGTTAGAAAAGAGAAAAGAAGCTACATGAAGACAATAACTTTTGATCAGAAATATTAATATTAATAAAATTTAATTAAAATACCACTATTAGGCCTAATAATAAATAATAAAAAAAAAAAAAAAAAATGAAATATAATAAAGTGTACTTCAAACAATTTTCACAAAATATTACTGATATACTTTTTAAAGGGCATCTAAATAATAATTGAATGTGAATTTTAATCTAAAAAGAAAAAGTTTTAAATTATGTTTCCATGGCAACCATTTCTCCTATCTTTCCTATGATGTACAAGTGTAAAGTGGTCTTCAGAAGATTTCAACTGCAAAATGAGCAAATACATTTTAAAGAGCATCTAAAAAATAGTTGATTAATGAATTAAAAAAAAAAATCCTTGGAGCAAATTTTGAGAAAATCGAAAAAACTGAAAAAGTACATCAGTAAAGTACTAGTAGTTTTAGGCCAATTTTGTTTAAAAGCTTATTTACAGGAGTTCGAAAGGTGCCTAACTTAAATATAAAATTTCGACCTCCTAGCTCATTTCCTTCACGGTCAAAAATGTCCACACCCACACATACAAACTATGTCGCTAAACCACTTTTTTGGACTCAGGTGGACCTCAAAAACATGAATATCCATCAAAATCTCCACATCGAATTTTTATATGGATCAGCAATATTTTCTCTCTATATCTATTTCATATAGAGTAAGAGAAAATAAAAATCTGTTGTGACTGGTAGCACTTTTGATACTTTTGATCTTCCTACATAATAACTATAAAAAAATCCACGTGAATAGAAACAAGGGTACTTAATCATGGTCCTTGTAAAATTTTATTCTGACAGAGATTGGGAATTACTTGTTAAAAATTCTACATTTCTAATAGGCCCCTAAGAAACCTTGAACTTGAAACGTCTTTATTCATATAGCTGTGGTAACTGCAATAAGACATGTCAAAAGCCTATCTACCTCATGTAAGAAGAAGTAATGTAATCGTTAAAAATTCAATTAGGAGATGATTTGATTCTCTGACGTTTTAGATCTCCCTGAGCTGGGCCGGATCTAGGGGGGGGGCAGTGGTGCGCATGCCCCGGGCGGCAGATATCAGGGGGCGGCAATTAAAGAAAGATTTACTAAAAAAAAGGCTAAAATGATATGAATTTTGTATAGAAAATTTTGAGTGTGAGGGAGGGCGGAAAATTAAATTTTGCCCCCTAAAAAATCTCCTAGTTCCGGCCCTGTCCCTGAGTACAATAAACCATTTTTGGAATTATGTCCGTCTTTGTGTAGTGAGTGGTTACGATAACTTAAAATCGCAAGCAGCCAGATCGATGAAATTTGGTTCTTCTTACTCTAACTGGTAAAACTGTTGATTAGTGTGATCAACTTTTGAAATATTTTTTTTAACACTTTCCGGTTACAGAGGCCATTTAGGGGTGGAATATATACAAATTCAATGAAAATCTGTTGTGACTGGTAGCACCAGATTTTCATTGAGCTTGATATATTCCACTCCTAATGGCCTCTGCTAACCCAAGGGCGGTCCCAGAGGGGGGGGTCAAGGGGTCGTGACCCCCCAAAATCTTTTTTTTTCTTTAACACACACTTTTTTCCCACTCACTCTCCCATTCACACAATCTTTTCGGCAACTTAGGCCATTTAAGACTTAAACGATACTCATATTTGATTAATATATATTTATTGGGGTCCAGGCCCATTTATTTATACTATAAAAAAAAAAAAACAGTGACCCCCCCCAAAATGCAAGGCTAGGACCGCCATTGCTGTAACCGGAAAGTGTTAAAAAAAAATAATTTCAAAAGTTGATACACTAATCAACAGTTTTACCAGTTAGAGTAAGAATAACCAAAATTTCATCGATCTGGCTGCTTGCGATTTTAAGTTATCGTAACCACTCACTACACAAAGACGGACATAATTCCAAAATGGTTTATTGTACTCAGGGACAGGGCCGGAACTAGGAGACTTTTTAGGGGCAAAATTTAATTTTCCGCCCTCCTCCTTAAAATTTCTATAAATCATATCATTTTACCTTTTTTTTAGTAAATCTTTCTTTAATTGCCGCCCCCTGATATCTGCCGCCCGGCCACGCACCCACTGCCCCCCCCTAGATTCGGCCCAGCTCAGGGAGATCTAAAACGTCGAGAATCATCAAAATCTCTAATTGAATTTTTTAACGATTACATTACTTCTTCTTACATGAGGATAGGCTTTTTTGACATGTCTTATTGCAGTTACCACAGCTATATGAATAAAGACGTTTCAAGTTCAAGTTGTTTCTTAGGGGCCTATTAGAAATTTAGAATTTTTTAATAAGTAATTAATCTCTGTCAGAATAAAATTTTACAAGGACCATGATTAAGTACCCTTGTTTCTATTCACATGGATTTTTATAGTTATTATGTAGGAAGATCAAAAGTATTAATAGTTATGATCTGAAATATCTCAAAAGAAAAGAACCAGAGCAGTCGATGAGTGTGATGATGCGTTATGTGCGTAAGAGAGAAAAAGTGAGAAGAAAAATAATTTTTCTAAATTTTATTAAGGCAGTACCTAAATGCTTACAGATCAAAAGTAATCTCTATATATATAAATTTCAGTATAAAATTTACACCCAGACAGGCTTAACCTGATTGAAGATTACAAAATTGGGTCAAAATTTGGATCCTAAATTTTCTTTTAAGAGTGCTTTTTTAAGAAGTGTATAAAAATCCCGCACGCCCAGGATTTGAACAGGTGTAGAAGCCCACACCCTAGCCCGTCACACCAGCGAGCCCCCTTGGGCTAAAAAATATATGGGATAACTCAGTAATATAGGTTGTTGGCAAAATGTACCAAAGAATAGTATTGAGACAAAGCCCGGGTAAGCAGCCAAAATGGCACACAGTCACTAAACTTTTATTTCTATATATTAAAAAAATAAATTTTTATGGTTATTCTTTTGATATAAAGGGTCATTAGGCCTATTGTCTGCTTTGAAAAAGGTATTTCTCCCACAGACAAGCTGCCAATTGGGCTGCCTAACTACCGGGCTTTAGTCTCAATACTATTGCAATAGATGGTATTTATCTATGATCCCGTTACTTGGAAAAGAAATCGAGAAACTATCCGTATTTAAAGTACCGTATTTAAATAGAGAGAGATTAAAATAATCAAAACAAACACATCGCTCTGCTGCTACAGTGTGCTAAATTTTCAAATTTCAATAATTTTTAACAAACTTATAGCTAATAAATTTAGATACAAATATCATGTCATTTTAGTCGGTAGAAATCTTCTAGTTTCTGAATATTTAAAAAACAAGTTGAGAATGGCGCGGCATAGCCGACTTGGCCCCTGGCGGGCGGCGTCTCGGATATAGTTTTCCCCATAAATTTAAAACCCAAAAACATTTTGTCCCTGGGTCTTTGGCAAGTGTGAAATTTTCAAATTTCAAAATTTTAAAACAATTAAATAAATAGTCAGGAAACCGAAATGGAAACAGGAGCCAGGAGATTAAATAAATAAAAGATTTTTTTATTTAATCTCCTGGCTGCAACGTTTCTTTCCATTTCGGTTTCCTGATTAAATCTCCACAGCCATAACACATCAAATTAAATAAATAATTTTTTAAACTTTCGTTGACTACAAAAATTACCACAGACACACAAACATCTTTACAAAAACTAATTAAATGGATACTGGGGACCTCAAGCGGCTTCAGTTCAATTTCGATTTTTTTTTTTTGGATTACATTAACTTTACCTAGCCAACCTTCGGTTGGTGGCCAAAGTTGCCCGTTATGTTTTAAATAGAATATTGTAATAAAAATATTTTGATTATTAGTTTCGCCATTTAAAGGAAAATATGAACTATGATATTAATACAAGAATCTACATATGAATTAACATCCATAAGTATTTTAAAATATTCATGAAACTTATAAATATCGCCGAGCAGAAAAGGAAAGGGATAATGACCTCGTAGCAATTTACAGACTTCTATTTACATTTTATATAAATTTAATATTTCTAAAAGTGAAGACGGAAGTTATAATTAATTTAATTAATTTTTAAGTGACGACATTATAATAAAGATTCCGTTCTTTAACCCAGCATTTCTAAATAAACAAACACACAAGACACAAATGAGAAAAACGCCAAAAATGGAATGATCTGATAAGATATCAGCTACCAGCGGTTCTAAAAAAAAAAAGTTCAATTAAAATCCACAAAAAATATTTGTAAAATAATGCAACCCTAGGATCGAGGTCTAAATGTTTCTTCGATTAAAAGAAATGAAAAAACCCACAATCAAATAAACTATTCAATTCAACCATCGCTTTTCGAAGTCGGCATATATCCAGATTGGCTCGTAACTAGTTATGTTTAAAAGAGACGGCCAAATTCTCTATTTTAAAGAAATTATTTATATTAAAGACTAGATAAATACAGTGCACATGGGCGAATTAATATAAAAGGATTTTTCCCATCGTTTTTTGTATACTTTAGAAAGTTAAGCAAACCCTACTGAATCTTAAATAAAGACAGCCAGCGTAAAAAATGAATTCCGCTTATCTCCTCTTACCTTACAGGAAATCTTTCACCAACTTCTCTTGGTCTGGAACCCTTCAAAATTCTCCAAAAGATTAAATTGGGTTAGTTAATTAATTAGAAATAAATATACACGATGAGGAGTTAGGGAATAAAGTCAGAGGTCTGTTGGATTTGAGGTATGTCTTCCACCATGAACAACTAAACGAGAAGTGGTTTTTGCACTAATAGTTTATTTTTAGTAAATTATGCCTTTTAGATTAGAGTTGAATTACGGATTTAATTAAAATAGTTGGCAAAAATAATTATTGGCAGATAGAAGTAAATTATTATATAAAATTGTGTCTGCACCAGACTAGATTTGGAAACTCGAATCACGGAGGCTAAGTGTGGATACCAGAACTTTCGAAAGGAAAATGAAGTACTTGATCAGAATTATGAAGATGCCAAAAATATATCTAAGGGGGATAAAAATTCTGGAAGGTAGGCAAGAGAATTCAAAGAAGTCTTGGAGAAACTGGGAAGTAGTGGACTGATCGACGCAAAATAGATGAGTCGATTAGTGAAATACGATAGAAGAAAATAAACCAATAATGACAGGAATGTTGGAAAAGGGTAGGCTCCTCAAGATATAGCAAAGACTATAAGGAATCAAAAAAATACCTGAAGAGTAGGCCTCTCTCATAAACAAAACCTTAAGGAAGAAAGATGGGGGGGAAATACACTTCGAGGAGGAAAATCCTGAATGCAGGATAGAAGGTGCAGGGTATGTAGTGAAGAGGAGGAACTCCTGGAACACCATCCTAATGTTATGGGCTCATGGAAAGATTACGGGACCACCTAAATAAAGCAACACCTAATGTCAGTGAGAAGGAGAAAATTCTAAAATACGCTGAAGATGGCTCCGGTTAGGAAAATCCTGGCGATTTAGAGGATATGGGAAAAGAGCGTGAACCAGGAATGAAGAGAAAATTAATTATCAAAACTGCTATTCCATTCTTTTTTTGCTTACTACTGTTTTAAATTATAATAAATAAAAGAAAATTTTAAAAATTTTAAATAAAATCACAAGAAGGTTTTAATAAAATTAAAATTTAAAAAAATTTGGTAGTGATTTTATCAAAAATTTGGAAAAAATGAATTTCTTACTCTTTTTAATTTTTTTTAATTTAGAAGATTTTATTTTTCAAAAGTAAAAATATATCATTTTTAAAAATAAATGAAATAAAAAAAAAAATTTTGCCCCCTCTCCCCCCTGTAGGATGCCAGGGGGGGGGGCAATGTACCCTTGCCCCCCCCCCAGTTCCGGCGCCTATAAGCCCTAGAGATTAATTTCAAGAATGGGTCTTTAAAATCTTAATCTCAAATAAAAAAAGCAAGTCAGCTAAACAAATATTCAAAAACTATAATTTCCAATTGTGATTTGCTCCAGAATTTTTTGAGGACAGTAGGTTAAACTAAGAATAGTTTTATGACGATGAATGAATATGAATAATTTTTTTTGAAACATGATATAAACAATGAAAGATGATGATGATGACCAAGTCACAACTTTCTTCATAAATAATACATTTTTTTATTTTTAAACTTGGTTATCAAAACATAAGAAGAAAAATGAAAAATGCAGTTAATTTTTTTTTTTTTTAATGTCTGAGTAATTTACAGTGTGATGAATTACGAGTATGTTTGTAATAAATGTAGGTGTGTGTGTATGTGTGTTTGTGTTTGTAACACCCCGATGCGCAATTCGGTCCTCCAGAGTGGGCGGCGATTCTCCTCCTTCCTCACTTGGAGGGTTTTTTGGCACTCTTTTCCACTGGCACGCCTCTAAACCCGTCTAACCAAAACTAATTTTGGAAAGCTTCTCGTTAACGAAAAATGATCTTGACGCGTATTTATGGTTAATATATCATTTTATGAAAAATTATACAAATCAGTATATTTCTCAATCTTGTTGATGTCAACGACTGACTTTTAGGGTGTAGACTTGGGAAAAATTTTAATGAACGTCAAAGGAAATTTCTAAACCAATAAATTTTCAATTTAAACCAGTTTTATTTCTAGCTTTTCTAAATTTACCAATCTTTATACAAATTTTTAGGGTTTGTATTAAGAAACCCAAATAATTATAATAATTCAGGGTAATATTTTTATTTGTTTAGTGTCTTTTTAGACATATAAGACCATTTTAACAATGAGTCTATTTATTTGATAGTATTCAAATGATATTAAATTTTATTATTTGTAACTGAAAGCGAGATTTTGGCCCCTTATACAAGAGGGGGAGTACTCTACTACTGTTCCCAAAGATGAAAGGTTAATATAATAAAACGGAAAATTATTTTTAAGTGAAAAAGGTAGCAATGGACGAATAAATATGGGGTTAAAATATGTTAAAAGTCTCTAGGGCCCACCCATATTTCTCGGGAAAAAAAACTCTAAAAATTTATTTTGGAGCCTTGAATTTTTTGTTCTTCAAGTTCCGTGCATACAATATGCATTGTCAAAGGATACTCTAGCCTTAAAATATATTGTTTCCCAATGGCACAGAGCACACACGACAAAAAAAGGTATGTATATATGAGGGTATTGTGCAATATATCAGGGATCGCGTCGCTTTTATTGATACATAGAGATAGTTATCTCTCAGAAGGTGTGGGGGAGGGGTGATCCTCAGGGAAGCCGACCCCAAATAAGTGAAAAAAAAATTGAATATACAAAAATAATATGAATAAATTGAATTTCCAATAAAAAACAAAGAAGAAATAAAGAATTCTCTTCCTCTTCCAGTGAAAAAAATCTCGTGGTTATTCTAATATCACGAGTGTGCAGGTGGTTGTGGTTGATATATATTTGAACAATGGCAGGAGGTGGCAGTTAAGAAGAAGTGTCTCTAAATCGATGAAACTCCCAAAAATTTGCGACGTTTCGGTCCATATTTATTCGACCATCATCAGGCAATCGGGAGTTGTCACGGTCAGTGGGCGATGTAAGCGATTAGAAAGAATTTTCAAAATGAAGAGTGTTTAATATTGTATAAGAGAGTGAATATGGATGAGTAAATGAAAGAAAAAAAATTATAAGATAAAATAACATTATCATTTTTTAAGTAGGAGTAAAGAATAAAATTCAATTAATCATACAAATTTCAAGAATCAAATGTCAAAGAGAAAGAAAGGCGATAAGTAATTAAAACGACATAAGATATATATATATTTTTTGAAAAATAGTTCATAAGATCATTTTACAAATAAAGTAAAATTTCTATTTTGGGGCAAGATGGATGAATTTAGTTAGAAAAATTTAAATTTCAATTGATTGGAGTGCGATAATTCAGAACTATAACTGTATATTATCATAAAGTTAACAAAATGCCTATAAAAGTAAAATAATTCATTCGCTGAATTATTTTTTACAAAATTTTATCCTAGCGAAGAGCAATTTAATTGAAAATTAAGAAATTTTCGAATACAATTTAATTATTGGAATCCCCATTTAGTTTAACGAGTAAAGTGATCTCAATCTTTGAATAGAATATTTTTAGAAGATCTTGAAAGAAAATTCGTTAATTTATAACAAACCATTTATGTTGTGTAAATTATTACGCTTTAAATCTTTTTTCTAAGCTTCTTTATTTTATAAACAAAATTTTTTACAAATTTCAAAATATCTTTATGCAGATATAACGACATTAAAAAACGAATTGGTCAAATTTATTATAAAAATAATTTGACTAGAAGAAGAATCTAGAATCAAAATTTAAATTTATAAACTGTAGAGAATCTGCTGGCTGGGCTGTGTGCCAATTTTATTAATAATCTTGCAAATTGTTCTTAGGATAATTAATAGCATTAGACAATTGGGGAAGTCCCCCGTGTGAAATAACAATTTTTTTTAAATATCAAGACAAAATTTTAGAAATATAGAAGACAAAATAACTTGAAAAAAATCTAAAGGAATCCTTAAAATTATGTCCAGATGAAACAAGTCACATAAAGTAAACAATGATTGAAGGATCTTTGTGAAATTTAATATTTCAACACGAACTGATTGATTATGATAAAAAGAATTTAGATATATATATAGTAACTTCCAAGTCTATTAGGAAATTGAGCTAAAGGATAGGGAACTAAGAAACAAACAGCTACTAAACTAATCTCAAAATAATTTTTTGGTGAAAATTTAGGAATTATTTATTAATGTGACCTATATTAGAGATGACAATATCAAATGTAGAAAAATAATAAAAAATATTGGACATATCTATTATAAATACTACAGTAGTAATAGGCCTAAAGTAAACAAATTGATTGGTTTATTAATACAAAAAAAATGTGATTGATTTTAATTCTAGAAAAAACTAGATAAAACCTCTCAAATATGATTAGCGTTTTAATTGTTTTAATTAATCTTTATAAAAAGGAATTAATAAATGATTATAGGACTTTATTATATTATCAATATATCAGTGTAGGGATTAAATGGAGATTGTAATATTAGCGGGTTGATAATTCTTCTACTGAATTGTAAATAAAAGTTCCCTATTAGTAAGTGGGGGGACACAAAAAACCTCAAAATTTTAGGACTTTTTTCAGTTTTTATTTTGTTTTATATCTCGTAAACCAAGCATATTTTGTTCACCATAGTAAAATACGAAGTTGTAGAGCATTAAATTTACTAAAATTTGGTTGATAAAACGAATTTGTAAACCCAATATTAACCGAAAAAGTTAGACTAAGTTTCTTGAAATGTAAAACAAATAGAAACTTTGATCGGTCCTATCTCGGTTAATATTGGGTCTAGAAATTCGTGTTTTATCAACCAAATTTTAGCAAATTTAATGCTCTACAACTTCGTATTCTACTAAGGTGCACAAAATATGCTTAGTTTATGAGATATAAGAGAAATACTGAAAAAAGTACATGAATTTTGTGGTTTTTAAACCCCCCGTCCACTTTCCCCCCTTAAGTTAGTACAGGGTCCTCGAGGTTGAAAACTTAGGATAGTCATCCTAGAGTACCCCCCAAATAACCTATAAACATTTCTTTAAGCAAATGGCTCAACATATTATTAATAAAAAATTGTCTATTTGTCCGGTGTTCATATAATTTTGTTCAACCCCTGTACATTTGATCGAGAAAATTTAACGCTATTGATATATCTCCAAAATTAATTCTAATAGTGGCGCAACCAGGGGGCTTTTTGGGAGTTATATTCTATTTTTCTAAAAGAAAGACTAGCTTGCTCATTTCAATTAAAAAATGGTTTGTTTCCTGCCCATAATTATCCATCTAAATATTTGTTGAATCAGTAAAAACCCTCAGAATAAATCCGAGATTAATTAATCATACCGTTAAAAAATACAAGAGCGCAGCGGATCGGATTCTGATTGACAAACATCAAAAGCTTGTTATA
>JAKCPI010017587.1:0-65282 GCA_023213315.1 Euborellia annulipes | reverse complement strand
TATATGAAATAAATAGAGAGAGAATGAATTGCTATCATGTCAAAAATTTGATATCGAGATTTTGATAGATATACATGTTTTGAGGTCCCCTAAGTCAAAAAAGTGGGTCTATGTGTCTGTCTGTGAACAAAATTTCTCAGGAACGAAAAGAGCTACGTGGTTGAAATTTTATATTTAAGTTAGGGACCTCCCAAGGGGTGAAAATAAGCTTTTAAACAAAATCGGCCAAAAAGTACGAGTACTTTACTGATGTACTTTTTCAGTTTTTTTTCGAATTTCTCAAAATTCGCTCCAACGATTTTGTTTAAAATTCATAAATCAATTATTTTTTTACATGCTCTTTAAAATGTATATTTTTTAGATGCTCTTTAAAAAATATATCAGTAAAATTTTTCGTGAAAGTTGTATTTCAAATTTTTCCAATTCATTTTCCGGCTCTTCCTTCCATAGAGCCAATGTTAAATCCCTATGGGGATTTGCATGTTAATTTCGATTCAAAAAGGAATTTTTTTTTACAACATTTAAAAAAAATTTTTCCAATTCTTATGAAATTTTGTATTTATTTAGGATTCTCTATTGTGTATAAAAATATCCAAAAATCTTACCGAAGGATAAGAGAAAGTTGTATTCTGTGCACCAGTCACATCAGATTTTTTATAATTATAATATACATATATCGATGGCTTCCGGCTGACGTTCAAAGGTCTTGTTTCTCAGGGGCCACCTATCCCGAATTTTTTTCAGCATCACTTGGCGTTGCTTAACAACATTGATCTTGGCTGTTTTTTATTCTTCTTGCCAGGCCCTTAGCTGATCCTGTCTGCTCGTTTAGCCACTTTTTATATCTTCCATCTCCCTTGCCATTGTAATTACCCGTGTGGTACCACAGCTCTTATCCAGGTCTCTAATTATTTCGCGCAGGCAAATCTTTTGCCACCTCTCTTCTTTCATCTCTCCGATATGTTGTATATATATATGCCAAGATTTTTTTCCAGAAGGATATCTGTAATTGTTCTGCACTATCCATCTCCTTTTTAATTTAAAATTCTTTAAATGATATAAAATATAAAATCTAGTCCGGGATATTGCGATCGAATCTAATTATCTTGAAGAATCTTGCATGCGTCCTCTCCAACTCAATCTCTTCCCATCACCATATTTCTATTCCTTACATGTTAACCGACTGAACGAGTAGATTTTTTTTTTTTCATTTATTGTATATCCCGCGATTGGAACAAGCTCCCTGCGTCTATCTTCCCCAAAACCTACATTCTTCAAACTTTCAAGTCTAATCTCAACAGACATCTCAGTTCCCGCAGTAGAGTTAACCTTTTATGCTTCTCCTTTATTTATTTATTTATTTTAACTATATTCTTCCTGGCTGCATGTGACCACTGGTCATTATAGTTCTTCGGACCTTATACACCCATTCCAAAAAAAAAAATTTCTTCTCTTGTCTGTTCCCACACCATTTTGGTCAATTGTTCTTTCTCTGGCATTTTGTATTTTTACTTGTTCGCCTCTTGAATTTCCAGATGTGAACCAAATACTACACCTTCTCTCTCTCTTCCACTTCCTGTTCGCCTATACGCCAGATTCCTGAACACAATCACGGCTTTTTTTTTAACATCGATCTCTAAACTGTTTTTCTCATTCATTCAAGTATTTCCATCATCTCTATCATCTCTTCTTTTAATTAATAATGATATAATTAATAACAATAAATATTAAACTTTTAAGATGGCCATCCATCCATGGATTCAATTGAAATCCAAGACGACAGATTCTCAGATATTTCAAGTTTTAGCACTGCCACAAGAACTAGGTAGGAAAAAAATATAAATCATGTTTTTTCTCAATAAATATTTTATTTCTTTAAAAAAATGTAGCCTTCTATGAATGACTTGTTAAATAATTTTCGAAATCTATATTTATTATTTAAATATAATTGAATCCCGCGACCCCTGGTAAGGGTTTTGGCGCTTACAGTAGTGAATTAGAGCAGACCAAGATCTCTGTCCACCTGGTATAAACAAGCAAATGAGAAGACCTTTAATTCAATTGAATTCTCTCGGGAGAGCAATGCGCTGCCAATATGTATATATAGGGAATGTTGTTTGGTGGCCTGGTGAAAAGGGAGCACATCGATGTCTCGGAAAGGCTGAAGATCCTGGGTTCGTTTCCCGGTGAAAATGCTTCGTTTGGCTCACCAATAAAAATACATACTCACAAAATTGTTAAATATAAACCTGATTTAGAGCCACTCAGCGGGAAGAGAGAATAAAAAATTTTTAAATTTAAAATATATAATATTTTGTTTGTTTTCAGCCAAAGATCTCGATCAAGTAAAAATAGTAGGAAGATGCAGAAAAAACTTTTCAGTTTGAAAGCCAACAATCCATTCGAAGATCTTGCTTTATTAGTAAATTTACATGAAAACTATACAAATCTCTATAAAATTCCAGGTTTGTAATATTTTTTAGTTAGTTTTTTTACAAAATATTATTAAAATAACGTATTTTTTTTCTTCAATTTTAGAGGAATTTAATAATTTGGGAAGAAATCTTCTTTTTTATCAAAATATTAAAGAAACATTTGAACTCCAAGATGAACTAGAGAAATTACTTAATTATATGGATGAGATAAAAACAAAGATATGGGATCCGGAAATTGTGCCTTTCAAGGTAATTTTTCAAATTATTATACAATTAATGGTATAATTTCTCACTGTAATAATATTCTTTTTTTTTTAATTTTCAAGACTGATACTTCATTTGAGGCAGCACCAAAAATAGGTAAATACAAACTATATATATATATTTACATAAACTTCGATTAGATTTCTTTTTAATGCAGATAGTAATTGATCATAAATATAAATATACTAGAGGTAGACAGGTGACTGACTTTGCTAGAAAAAAAAATTATTACTATCAATACATTTTTGAAAAATTTGATAATTTTAACAACAGTCCCCAGTCAAATTAATGTGAACCCTTTATATTTAAGTAAATTTTGGTTTAAGTGAAATAAATTAAAATATGTGGTGGTATAAAAAAAATACAATATTCTAAATTTCTATAATACTCTACATATATTTTTATAAGTCTCAAATATTTTTCACCATTCTTTAGCTTTGACTGTACGCATATTTCTTAGCAAACCATCGATGCATTTAATCGCAATATCTTGCAATTTTTGGGATAAAAAGTTACCGGGCCAATTCAATAGCGTAACTCCACTTTTTTTCCTTCAATTTTTTTCTCTTTTGCTGTGAAATATGGGGTATCATCTTAAATGTAATCACAATTCTCACAGCACATACATATACATTTAATCAATCAAAAATAGGAATCTTTGGAAAAATTAGAAAAATATACAAGTGATCACATTAAATTAAAGCCTGTTATATAAAATAGTTCAGGGAATGTGTATATATATATATAAGAATATATATATATATATATATATATATTAACTATTAAATGAGATAATCTAAAATAGGCGTTTTTAGGGCCTCGCGGACTTGGAACATTATTTTAAGCTGAAACAATATTTTAATTCTGTCTAAGTGCAAAAATGAACATGATCTCTAGATCAAGTTCAGAAGGCACCAATATTTTATATATACATATATTTATTAATATGAAGAAAAAATTTCTCTGACTAAGTCGCATAGTGTTGTTGAGATTAACTCAACTGCCTGAGAAATTTTATCCTCACATACTAATTTTTACTTTTTTTTTCTCCTAGATTTGAAGTATCAAGTTCCACCAGAGAGCCCATCACCAGAATGGAGATTTTATCATTTTTAATTTATATATGCATACTGCAATTCATCTTCAAATTGTATATGTATAAGGACATTTCCGTCCATTATTTTTTATATCATAGTATTTTTTTATTAACTATTTATTCGGCCAACTCAACCTTGAGATCAGCTAGCCGTCTCCATTTTAATAGTATAATTAAAGATTGATAGTATAAGGGTATTTTATGACTGGTAGAATTTGTATCAGGAATGAAAGGTGGAAGAAAACGCAGCCAAAATTTTTCAGCAGCTGACGTTTCGGCTTTGGTTAAAGCCATCCTCGGAGCTGCTGTTGGTCTTCATATACATATATTTTGCATTGTATCCGGTATTAAAATTAATTTAGGATATAACATCAGGGAAAAAGGTTTTCAGTTCAAGATAAACCTTTTCCTTCTTCTATCACCAATACAATATATTAATTTTTTTGTGCCTAATGTGATAATTGACTCAGGGCAGTACAATTTCATTTAATGATACAATGCAAAATATATATATATCAAGACCAACAGCAGCTCCGAGGATGGCTTTAACCAAAGCCGAAACGTCAGCTGCTGAAATATATTTTTAAAGAAAAAATTTTGGCTTTTCTTCCACCTTTCATCTCTTATTAAAGATGGATGTTGTGGGGCTTCTTTACACTGCGACCCTAAAATCTATTTTGCTCCCCTCCGAGTACAGTGAGCGCCAGAATTAAGTCCCCACTTGATAGCTTTAGCTTTAAGTATATGATACAGTATTTGGTGTAAAGTGAAATAATTTTAATGACCGAAAAGATAAAACGTAAAATCTGGTACAGATGATTTTATTTTACCTTTTCAAATTTAAAATTATTTCACCATATACCATATACTATATCATTTACTTAAGGCTCTAGCTATCAGGTGGGGACTTAATTGTGGCGCTCACTATACAAGGAGAGATTCAATCTAGGAATGGTTCATGTCCATCCCTCAGGCCATTGGTGCCTGTAACTGTAGAGGGATTACATTTCTATTTCTCTACTAGAGATGCTCGACTTGGTTGAATTATGAAAAAGTTTTATTTGATTATATTAATAATATTTTTAATTTTTAAATCATTTATTTATTTATTATTGAAAAAAATGCAAGATTTTAGTTTCGAATTGAGGGAGTGGCGGGAGAGGGGGGGGGGGGGTGCGGATACCATTATTGGAAGAGCGTTCGCCAATGCAACTGATCTCAAGGTCCGAGTGTCTAACTCGAGATAATAATATATTATAAACAAAGATGGGCAAAATCCTTTAAAAAGGATCAACGATCCGATCTGCAGATACGTGCAGTTCGGATTATCCGATCCGATTTAGAAAAAGGATCGCTTGCATCCGAAAATCCGGACCGATTTCGAAATCATATCCAGTTTTTCGGTCGAATTTCCATAGGTGTTTGAATGAAAGATTTATAATATTATTCCTAAACAATCATAAGGATTTAAAAATTAAAAAGTTTTAAAGGTTTGGCAATCCTTTGAAAAGGATTCGGATTTAAATTCAAAAGGAAAGCGATCCTGCCCATCTCTGATTATAAATACGGTGGCCCAGATGAATTTCTCTTAGTTTTCGAAAAAATTCTTAATAATATGCAGTGGCTGCTCGTGACCGAGACAACTGGGTAGGCGACAAATATATATATTACTTACGAAAAATAGAAAAAAAGAAAGAAAAAGGCGTATTTATTTATTTTTGTAAATTAAATCTATTCGCCTATCTTTTAATTTAGAAAATAATTCAATAATTTGATCTGTGAAGTTATCTTGTTTCGAAATTTGAACTAATAAATCTTCATGAGAAATTGCGCTCTACGGTAACACTTGTCATCGGCTTGGCATAGGCTGCTTAGTTCATCGCCTAACCGTTCGACTTATAGCGCTGGCTATCACTGCTGTGCGCATGCGCGACTGTCTAGAAATGTGGGCAGCGGAGTGTGGAGTACAGGTAGTAAATAGGCTAAGAAAAATATCGCCTTTACTTTATAAATACGAGGTTATGAAGTGTTTCAAATTTTTTTTTTTTTGCAAAATCATATATATTAATTAATAAATATAGTAATTATTTTATGAAACTAAATATTTTTAAACTTAATAAATATAAAATTGATAAATATTTTTCATCTGTATATTTATAAGATGGCGTCGCCTACCTTGCCTACCCTTGCGAGCCGCCACTGATAATATGTAATAATAATTGTAAATTACAGATAAGTAACAAAATTAAATTCTGCGCGCTTGCGGGTGACGTAGTTTCATCAATACTTGAAAGGATGAAAGCCCAAGAAACAATGAACAATATTATTTTAATTATGCTTCCACCATGGTGTTTTATATTAATTTTGAATTTTAACAGGAGGGGGGGGGGATTGAATTTTAACTGGATTTTTTACAGGAAATAAAAGTATAGAGTTGGCAACGATTTTCACAAAAAATGACAGAAACATTGTTAAAATTCTATATAAATAAATATTATAAACCATTGATTGTCAACAAATTGAATAAAGGACACTTAAACGTTAGTTTAAATTTCTTACTATGTCAATTAAATGGAATAAAAAATTTTAAATATACATACAGTGGCGGATCCAGAGGTGTTTCTCGGGGGTGGGGGGTAATCTGGAGTGACTGGTCGCATAGCACACAATTTTTTCTTAATTTCGGTAATTTAAAGGCGCATTCTGTACTTGTTTGCCAGAATATAAATACAAATCAAATTTTTAAGTAATAATTTTTAAAATTTTACATTAAAAATAAATTTTTTTTTTCGAAAAAAAGTATTTTTTCAAATCTCAGGGGGTGGGGTAATTACCCCCTTTACCCCCCCACTTGTATCCGCCCTTGTATACATATAATATATATACCATGTAAGAAATAAATGTGACCATGGGCACCCCCTGGAAAATCAGAATCTACTAAATACTGGACGCCCAAGAGGGTGGCTCTCCTTTCCCAGAATTTTTTTGGTCCCATCCACATCCATTAATACTAATAATTCAATTAATCGGTTCCACTGATTTGCCTAACTAATTGAATATTTAATTAAATGATTAAAAATAAAATTTTTTAAAGTTTTAAGTCGAGAAACCCGCTGCACAATTTATTAAGGAAATAGAGCAGAGTCTGTAACCCCTTATATACATCTATATATTATGAAATGTATATAAGCTTATGTATTTTATCAAAAGGTCTATTAAAAAAAAAAAAAAATTTTAGAAGAATTTTGTAATTACAAATTTATTCTCTCCATTACCAATCTTCCTTTTTTATTTTACTAGAGCCTATTTACATCAGAAGAAATTTATGATTTTATAAAAAAAATTTAATTAATATTTTTATAAGAAAGCATTCATATATAAATTTAATTTAAACAAATTTTTATGGAATACGTCAAGGTGAAATTAAGTAAACAAAGTTGGCGGTCTAATGACTTCGCCTTCATTCCACTAGATGACATTACCTGACCTAAATTATTTCTCCTAATTTTTTTATTTATTTTTATCATCTTTTTGATTATTGATTTTTATCTTTTACTAATATATACATTAAAAAAGATTAAGAATTGTATTTTAAATAAAATAATGTCCTCATTTAATCAGGTAAGTTTATATAATATAAGATTCATAGATTATAGAAACTATTGTTAAATTATTTTAATAGATATTAAGAAATTCATTGATTCCTTTTAATTTTATTAAAATATATATTAGGTTATTATTATTTTTTTAATTTAGTAAAATCATTGATATCGACTTGGATCTATGGAGAAACCCTATGGATCGCCTCTATTTATTGTTGGCTATTTGATCGGCCGTGTAAAGGGGTTGGAATACGCTTATAAAAATGATATTATTATTTGAAATTGTCGATAGGGTGTTATTACTTAAACTACCCCTAATTTTGAAAGATAAATTTTAACGTGGGGACTAGAATAATATTTTCTAATTAATTTAGAAAATAGGTTATATAGTTGGTAGAGGGGGTGGTTGTACGTTGGATGGAACAGCCAGTTCACGCCGACCAATCAGAGCTCGAGTTGGGAGCCCGGCAAAGGCCTTGATCAAGCCGGCCTGTACGTCCCAAGTAGTGCGGCTTTGGACGCTCCAAACGTAAAGTGAAATTGATTGCGCTCCGCTTGTGTTTGACAGTTAACGTTGCCATGGTCACCAGGTCACTTGCCTGGGTTGTTTGAGGTGCGTGTGCGCGTGCAATTCTTCAAAGCAGGATGTACGCCAAAGGAAAAGGTTCAACTGTACCGTCAGATGCTCAAGCAAGAGAAAAGTAAGTAAAAATTATCTATCATCATTTCAACAATCACATAAAACTTCTTTGACATCAAAGTTATTCAATTCGAAATTCACTTTAATTCCATCAAAATAAAATAAAACATCAATAGATATGTGATTTTCATTAATTTTACTTGATTTTGATTTAAATTCTCTATTTAGTAAAAAAGAAATTGAATTCAAGATTATATTAAAAATAAGTAGATTATCTGTCATTTATTTTTAAATTTCTTTTTATTTATTTTACTACTATTAATGAATTAATTTCATTTGTATAAATAAAATTTCTAGAATTGGTTATATTTTCTTATTAATTCAAATGTTCCTCCTCTCCAAATGCTTTTAATGAAATTTTTATATAACTTTCAATAGTTTTTTAGTATTAGTAAAATCAATATTATGAGAAAACATTGAAATTTACATTTAACCTTAAATATAACTTGCACGTTACAATAGAATTTTTTTTTATTGTTAAATAGAGTTTATTATTAAATAAGCTAATTAATAATCACATAATTAACATTATTATTTTTTTGTTTTGTTTTAGATTGGCGTTGTATGTTTATGAATATTTGCTACATGTTGGGGCACAGAAAGCGGCGCAAACATTTCTCTCAGAGGTACAGTAATTTTTTTATTAGTAATTGCTGATTATTTTATTTCTATTAAAATTGAATGGCGACCCAAATATAGAAATATTTGTTAAAAATTTTTTGAACTTGTCTAATAATAGAATTTCTGAGGTGGGTGCAAGTTTATTCTTGACCGGTTAGCGTTCATTGCATCAGAGAGCAGAGAGAGAGCTTCAGAAAGCAGACGCACAGACAGACAAACACTCCACGCATACAAACGCATTCACCAACACCAACACACACACACACACGTGTACACATGCTCATATACAACTGCGCCTACATACAAAAATCAATACCGGTTTTCCAGGCTCCGTGCGCGCCTCTTTTCTACCCAAAGTCAAATGTATTGAAGCTCACAAATACAAACTGCGAATATCAAAAATCAATTAGAGAATTTTTTTTTTTATTTATTCATTATTTTAATTACTACAAATATCTTTGAAAATGAATAAGAAAACCATTGTTTTATATTCTTCATTTAAATTAAATGTATATTTTAATTTTTAAGTTTATTGAAATATTCTAGTATTTTTATTCATTCGTAAAATTCACTGAAATATTTTACTAATTAATATGATTTAAAAATTATATTAAAAAAAAAAAAGATTATTTTATTATATAAATTAAATACTTTCTATTCTCTTTAGCAATCAACAAACAATTAAATTAGAAATCATATAATACTTTAAAAATTTTTCCGATATAAAAATTCACTTTCCATTGATAACATATGTTAAATTTTTGTTATTCAAAATATCTACTAAAAATTTTAAAAGTGTTATTAGAAAAGGGATTAAGTAGAGTGTTCATAATTTAAAATTTTGATTCTAACAGTATTGTTTATTCTTCTAAACTACATTATATCCTCCGTTCTTAAAAATTTGATATAAAAATGTTTAAATACTCATTACTTTTGCTTTTTTTATAGGGACTTGATAATATTGAATTGATTTGTTTAAATTTCTAATTACAAATTAAAAAAAGTTTTTTTTTATATTCTGGTATCTTTTTTTTATATAGTAAATGTTAAAGAGAACATTACATTTCTCGTTTGATCAATGTTTTTTATTTAGATTATAGTAAAAACTTTTCCATTCAACCCTGCAGGCACTTCTCTCGACCCTTAAAAAACCCTCCCTCAATAATTTTCTTTACCTTCGTGCTAGTTTTTAAACAGACGATATTACTGTATTTATAATTATCATCGTACCTCTTAATTCAATAATATTATAATAGTAAATATTATTATCGATCCTCTAATATTTACTATTCCAATGCATACAAAATATTATTTCGCACTTTGTTATTTATTGATATTTAATATTTTACTATTCTTATATTCACTTGAACAATTTTCTTTTTATTAATATATTTTTATTTTACAATAAATATGATAAAAAAATTTTAATTACCTGATCCGTGGATTATAGAAAAGGTGGTAGTTATAGAAAAATTGTGTAGAATTTTTCTTTTCTCGCTCCTCTCTAACAGCTCTTTAACTAGTCAATCATTACAATTTAAACTCTATTTCTTAAATAATGATAAAAAAAAATTGGAATAATTAATATTGCTTTCATTTTTTTATTTTTAAAACTCAATTGAGATTAAAATTTTTTATTTATTACCTTAATTATTTTAAAATCGACTGTTTAAGAAAGTAATAAATAAAATTGGCACCAAAATTAAAAAAATTTTAATCATATTTAATCATTGAAAATTTGTTGTAGGCCTATATTAATTTTTCTCTGTCTTAGCCCAGGGAACTCCTAATCGTTCACTAGGTTCACCTCTGAACTTTGTAGTCTATTCATTCATTTCAAAATTCGGGAATGACTTCCCCTAGACTTTCTACAAATGCTTTATTATCCTAGACTCTTATTGTAGATGTGTATGACCTTTTGGAGTAAATACGCCAACCAAAATTATTACTTTAACAAATAAGTTTTACCAAAAATCTTTTGTTATATTATGATAAATTACACTATTGTAAAAAATTTCTATTTCACGATTTTTCAAAAACTAAGTAATTTTTGAAATAATAAAGGAAGAAAAGACCATTCCGGGCAGAAAGCTCTGGCTGCTTGCCTTTTTAAGTAATCGTGACCACACACAGACATTGTTGCAAAAAATATTTTTTTTTTACTCGGGGAGGTCTAAAACGTTGAGAATCTTTAAAATCTCGAGGTCGAATTTTTTTGACGATTACAATACTTTATCTTCTTCGTATACGAGAAAGAAAAAATGAATATTCTTTATATTTCTTTATAAAAAAGAGTATAAAAAAGTAAAATCGAAGACGATTTAATAAAGTAATAAATAAAATTGGCACCAAAACAAAAAAAATTTCAATTTATTTAATGCGAAAGGGTTCAATGAGTAACAGCAAATATATACAGTACAAAACAATGCATCTCACACCCGTGAATTGTGTTTTTATATTGTTAATTAAAAAAATACGTCCATCTGTATTTCATTAATCGATTGTCCTGAAGAAGGGCGCGATTTGCGTCCGAAAGTCGGCGATCGTAATAAAATTAGATAAAAATTGATTGAATTTTTTGTCTGATTTCTTTCCTGGCTGCCATCCTACTCATATCTTCTAATAGTTCAGCCATCATCTCAATATTATTAAAAAATTTCAATCATATTTAAATATCAAAATCCTTTAAAATTTGTTGTAGACCGATATTAATGTTTCTCTTCCCTTATCCCGGGGAACTCGTAGTCATTACCTAGGTATTCACTAGGTGTGGACGTCTTATTAATCCAGAAAACTTTGTAGGCTACCCGAAAGTGAGTTTCGATATTTCGAATTAAACTTAATGTCGAATTTTTTCAAATTTCAAAAATCGAATTTTTTTTTTTTTAAATTTGCTGAAAAAATATAATTATAAATTGCATTATTTTTAGAAACTAAATTTAAAAATAAATTGCTGAGAAAGAATTAAGTATCATTTCTTAACTGGAAATCTTGCTACGACTCAAACTCTTATATAAGAGGACGCCTTGATCTACGAATTTACTAAGATTGGAAAAAAAAAAAATTCTAAAACAAAATCTGTCCGTCTTGCATTCCATTCGGATGATTGAGGTCGAGATAATCGAGTTTTCATAGTATGTTTTAATTTATTAGTTAGAATAATTGGTTTTCATTATTTCTGAAAGTGGATATTTAAAAAAACTTCCCCATCCCTGATATACATGGACACTTATACTAAATATGATACCGAGAGTATTTATATATAAGGGACCAGCAACCTTTGACAATATTTTAGAGGCGAAGGAGGACATTAATTAAATTTAAGGCAACATAAATAAAAATTTTAATAAAAAAACGAACAATTTTTTAAAATTATTTATGAAAGATTGACTATATTATTATAATCGACCAGAGATAGAAGTGTTACAGAGGATGAAGATAAAAAAGTAAAATCTGGTGTGACTGGCGCACAGCACACGACTTTCTCTTACCCTTCAGTAAAAGAAAGTTGTGCACCGTGCTGGTCACACCAGATTTTTTGTGTCGAGATATATTTAGTTTCCCATAGCACCTTAGTTCCAAACTTGCATTTTAAATTTTGACTGCTTGAAATAAACTACTGGTTATTTTTCAAAATTTTAATCTCATATTTGGAAAAAGTTCCAAAGGGGACCCCCTTTTGAATCAAAATTAACATGCAAATCTCCATAGGTATATAACATTGGCTCTATGGAAGGAAGACCAAAAAAGTGAATTTGAAAAATCTAAAATCTTTCCTATGAAGTACAAGAGTAAAGTGTGCTTCAAAAGATTTCAAGGGCAAAATGAGAATATACATTTTAAAGAGCATCTAAAAAATGATTGATTTTTGAATTTTAATCAAAATTGTTGGAGCGAATTTTGAGAAAATCGAAAAAAAAAAAAAAACTCAAAAAGTACTGGTACTTTTTGGCTGATTTTGTTCAAAAGCTTATTTTGAGTGTCCGGGAGGGTACCTAACTTAAATATAAAATTTCAATCCGGTAGCTTAATACCTTCATGCTAAATCCTAAAAATCGTTACACACATACAGACAGACAGAGACACAGAGGACCAATTTACGGGACCCACTTTTTTGAACTCAGGGGACCTCAAAACATGTTTATCCATCAAAATCTCGATATCGAATTTTTGACATGATCGCAATACTTTCTTATATTCCATATATCTAATGTAAAAATCAGTGATAATTTTTTTATTACAACCAACAGGAAAAATATTTTAAAAAATTTTTTCAAAAACCTTAAAATTAAATTAAGCTCTGTTTTTTAATTTAGAAATAAACATATTCCTCCACTCGCTAATTTTTTTTTTTTTTTAATTTGCCTTGTTAATCGAACTTAGTAGCTTAATTCAATTAAACCTTTAAATAAATTTTAATTTGCTGTTGAGCCCAGCGTTTTTTAAATTACTATTTTTAAAATAACTTCATTCTTATTAACCTTTAATCTTGATTTTTTTTTGACAAAATAAATATTTATAATGCTCTAATTTGTTATGTTCTAAACAAGTTAATTAATTTAAAGTTTTTGAATATATTCTTTCGTTTTATAGAAAAAAATTTGAAATAAAAATACCGGTTTCTTCATCCATGGTCAAGTAACTGGCTCTTGGTCTTGTAACAAAGAAACCCAAGTACTAAAAAATATTCTATTTTATTATTAAGAGAAGTTGAAAGATTTGTTTTACTTTCCCTTTGATTCTACTTTTAATAATAAAACGGTACATTTTTTAAGGTTTAGTAATGAAGGTGGTTTCTTCATTAGATTTTATCCAAGAATCAGCCACTTGACAAAGGATGAGAAACTTACCCTAAGACAAGTAGTTACTTCACCAACCATTTACGCACAAATATGAAACATCTTTAATTAATTTAATTCATTAGATATATTTTTTGGCCTATAATAACACAGTATATTCAAATTTAATTTAAATTATTTTATACCTTTCTAAATAATTACAATTTTACTCAGGGCTTGTGAGTACATGAATGACGAGCTAAGGATGACCTAGACCAGCAGTCGAAACGTTAGTTAATTTGAATAAAATATTGTAAAATTCACTACATAATTGTTTATTGTATTTATTTAAATTTAAAATATAACATGGTTTAATTAAATTTATTATTTTTTTATAAATTAAAACTATTCCAGTTCAACATTTCAAAATACTAGGGGAAGTTTTATAAATTAATGATAGCCTACCACCTGTTCCGTTTTTGCCATTCTCTTTGATATCCAAAAAAAAAAAAATGTCAATATTTTTGGGAAAAATATTTTCATTTCTAACCACCTTTTATGGTTGTTCAAGCCTTTATTTCTCAAATTTGACAGTCTTTCTGTTTCTGAAAATTCACTTTCTATTCATTCATTCTAAAAACATGCATTTTATACAAAGAAACAAAAATTCCTTTGGGAATTTAAAAAGTTTCATTCTTGTTTAAAAGATTCATAATAGAAAAGAATTTTCTAGTCTTATTAAAAAGGGTGTAACGGCACCTCTCTCTTTATGTCCAGATGTCGGAAATAGTGTCCTGTTGAATACCTGAAAAAAACATACCACAAATATCAACCAAGCTAAAACATTTGTCATATTCCACAATTTTCAATGATTTTCTAAAACTCATTATATTTAATTAATTCAATTTAGAATAATTTTTTTAGTATTTGTTGAGACAATATATTTCACTTAAATTTTCCCTTTTTAATGCATTTTTAATTTTGCGTTTTTGATAATATTTTTTCACAAAAATCCATTGAAATCCGAATGCAAAAAGGGACTAAATTCACTGAGGATGTTGATTAATTATAATTTTTGTCATTGATTCAGTTTGTTTATTTTCTTGACGTACAAATTGATACCAGAATTGCTACAATACGATGAACAGATCTTTGGTTACAATGGATTAAAAGTCCTTCGCGCTGCGGAGTCTCAAATCACGAAATGACGTCACAAAGACAAATAAACAAAAACACTTTTTAGTTTAAGAAATGATCTTTCTTTCCGGCATATTTATTTTATAAGATTAAAGATCTATTTGATTCAAAATCAACGCAATTTTTCGGGATCTATTATCCAATTTTTCAGAATTCTAAGTTGTCAAGTCAAAACCCTTTACAAATATTTATTTCAAATTTTTTGTATTATTCAAACATTGAAAGATGAAGCTTATCTTATTTCTTAGTAAAAAAAATTATCAAATAAGTATTATCTCTTAACGAGGAAACGTTCTAATGTTATAAATAATATCCCCCCCATTTAATTTAGAATTCCTTACTTAAACTTCCGAGACTATATATATTTTTTAAATTATAAAAATTTTCATTTAATATTTTAATTTAATTAATTGTAAGTTCTCAAATATTCCTACCATGTATTTGCATTCGGATTTCAATAGAGTTTTGTGGATTTGAAAATCTTAAATTTCATCATTAAAAATATCCTGTTTTATTTTTATCTTGCAACTAGTATATAAGATATACTATATACTATAAAAAAAAACTAGGTAAAATTTTATGTGTTTGAGAAATTATAATTCGAGTTTTGATAGATGAGATTTCCTGATTGCTGATGTAATACATTTTACGTTCTAATTGTTGCAATTCTATATTCAAGCATTATTTCTTGCGTTCCCAAAATTCCCAGTTAAAAAAAAATTGTAATTTATTCCCCAAGAAATTATTTTTGTTTCTAATTTTGTACAAAAAAAATTCCTCGTTTTTGTAAAAAGGAAGAATATTAAATAAAGGCTTGAAAAGCCTTTAAAAGTTATATTACTTACTCTTATCTATATATGTTAATATATATAGAGAGAAAGTATTGGATTCATGTAAAAAATTCGAGACTTTAATGGAAATATATGTTTTGAGGCCCCTAAATCCAAAAAAGTGGGTCCCGCAAAATAGTCTGTCTGTGCGTTTGTGTTCAATTTAAAGCATGAAGTAATTAAGCTACGAGGTTGATATTTTATTTTTAATTTAGACACCTCCCTAAGGAGTGAAAAATAAACTTTTAAACAAAAACTGCCAAGAAGTGCTAGTACTTTACTGATATAATTTTTCAGTTTTTTTTTCGATTTTCTCAAAATTTGCTTTAACAATTTTGATTAAAATTCAAAAATCAATTATTTTTTAGATGCTATTTAAAATGTATATTCTCATTTTGCCCTCAAAATTGTTTGAAGCACACTTTACTCTTGTACTTCATAGGAAAGATAGGAGAATGGTTGCCAAGGTAACAAAATATAAATATAGGAGCAGCCAGACTTTGTATGCAGGTTACAATCACCGGAGACGTTTCGGTTCTTTTTATTTAAGAACCATCTTCAATCCTTACCAGAAATATACATATAACATTAACATTGAATATATACAAAGATCAATTGGACCCTGTTACGCATTAGTGTGTCAAGCGCCAGCTACCGAGTTTTGAGAAAATTAACATTAAAGTTTTTTGTTTTCATTGGATTATATATAATTTTTTTTTTTTGTCAATTGTGCAAGTAACATTAAATATAAATTTTTTTAGGACATATTTCATGAAAAATATTATTAATTATAGCATTTGAAACAATATTCCGTGCTTAACTCAATTTTTAATTTTTTGGTGCTTGACACACTAATGCATAACAGGGTCCAATTATAAAAAATTATTAAACAAAAAAAAATAAAAAATTTTGTAAAATAACAAGTCTTACGATTGGAAAAGTATATTTAATTGCAGAGAGTTAGTCAGTGTTAACATACATTGTTGTTTCGTCATCAAATTATTACAAATGTATATTCCCAGGTCAAAAGATGAAGATGGTTCTTAAATAAAAAGAACCGAAACGTCTCCGGTGATTGTAATCTGCATACAGAGTCTATTTATTGGCTGCTCCTGCCCATAATTACCCATCTATCTATACATCTCACAGCCACTACTCCGAACAGACACAAAATATAAATATTTTCCCATTTTTATAAATTTTAATCAATGAAAAAAACTAAATATATATCGACACAAAAATCTGGTGGAACAAGCACATAACACAACTTTCAATTACCCATTTTTTTACAAATCTAACTTACTAGAGTCTCGAGATCAATATATAAGCTGAGAGGGGGGGCCCCCCCCCCCGGGCCGCCCGTTGAAATTTTTCCAAATCAAGGGAGGAAACTATGCATGCTTCTTGGATAAGATGGATTGCTAGACTGGAGTTTAGCAAACTATTTTAACCTCTATCTTTGTGATAGACAGATTTTTCTGTCATTTGACAAACTCGAGCCAAGCTATTGATTTTTTCTCCATTGGGAAAATACCATTTTTTAATTATAAATGATGGGATATTAATTACTAATTAAATGGATAGAGAACCCGAGTGTTTACGATTTCATCAGAGCTGATGCCACTGATATTATATTTAAGATGCTTTTTGTGGAGGGGAAAAATCGCCTTTCGCCATTAAATCTAATATAAATATATTTTCTTTTTTAATTAAAAAAAATAAATACTAATTAAAATTAAATTTCGTTTATATCCCCATAGTTTAATTAACAAACTATCGATTCCTTAGTATATTTTTATAAAAATTTATTTTACACAAGAATTTCGCTTTTGAAAATATATGTAAAATTATATATTTTCATATAATTAATCTCATTATAGGGTATTATTATATAAAAAAAATTATGAAATAAATTTCAAGGTCTCTCAGAACATAATTATTCCTTTTTGAATTCACTCATTAGATCAATTCACTCTTTGATTCTCTTCCTTTCATTCAAAAGATTAAAATAACTCTGAGAGTTTTTAATCAAATCATTCAGAAAAAAATTAAATAAACCAAACCAAAATTAATATTAAAAAATCTGGTGTGACTGACTGTCCCAGTAAACAAATTTCTCTTTCCTTCGGTAATTGAAAGTTGTGATCTATTCTTGTCAGATAAGATATTTTGTGCAGATTTATTTTTAGTTTCCGCCAATATATTAGAAGAATATAAATCTATAAACATAGAAAAATACTTATATTTTGTTATCATGGAATGAGAATATACATTTTAAAGAACTTCTAAAAAATAACTGATTTATAAATTATAATCAAAAGTGTTAAAGCGAATTTTGAGAAAATTGGAAAAAACTGAAAAAGTAAAGTAGGCCTACTGTATAAATAAAAACCGAATGTGAATCAATTTTTGCAATCCCATAAGGATTTAATATTGTTATGGTCTGAAAAATACATTTGAAAAATAAAATTGAAATAAATAGACCCTATGACAAAATAAAGGAATCGCCTTTTTCTCTTACTTATATATGTAGTATATAGAGAGAAAGTATTGAGATCATGTCGAAAATCGATGTCGAGATGTTTTGAGGTCCATTGAGTCCAAAAAATGTGGGTCCTGCGCCAAAAAATACTAGTACTTACTGAAGTACGTGTTATTTAAGACACACAAGAAGAGGGCAAGGACCCTTTCTAGGGGTCCTTTTGGACTAGAACCATTTTATTTAAAAAAAGATATAAACAACCTTTTCTTTTGTGTCTTAAATAACAAAAGAGGTAAAATGCATTTAATGATTTATTAAACACTTTTTATAAAAAATTAATAGTTTTTGATTAATTTTAACATTTTATCCTTATTAATTGGAAAAAATCATTTGATTTTAATCTTTGAATCAAATTCCTATGTGAATTTTTAATAAAATTTTATTCGTTACAAATACATTTTTTGAACGCAGAAAGGTTTTTTTTCCCAAATTTCATTTTTCCATGTCTTTGAAATACACTGTTGCCTTATTTCTCCATAGTTGCCAAGTTTCTTCTCATTTCAATTCAAGTTTCATTTGAATTGGCTACCAATCATGTGAAATAAATCGGAACGGGGTCTAAATGACCTTAGATGCCGAAAAAGACCTTAAATAAATTAAAAAATAAAAAAGAAAGAAAAAAAAAATTTTATTAGCAATAGTTCAAAATAAAATAAATACATGTAAATAAAATTAAAATAATTATATTAATCCAAAAAAGAGCTGTGTCTTTCGCAGACATTTTAAATTTAAATAAATTAAATTACTAAACTAAAAAATAAAATTGTTATGTTATTTCAAAGATGAAATTATTTACCAAAAATAGAAAAAAGAAATCAAACTTTATCAGATCAAAGATTTTTAATAAAAGCAAGCTACGTTTCGATCCTATAAATAAATAATAATAATAATAGAAAAGTTAAGATTAAAGAAACAAGTTCGTAGCCAGATATTTAATTTTAAATATTGACGCAACTGCTGCTATCTGAAATATTTTGTTATTTTTCACGTTTTTATAAGCCCCATTTTTAAAATCAGATCAATTCACCGCTTTACAAATTAAAATATAGAGTTTATAGAATTGCAGGGGGAATGTCCATTTTAAGGCAACACAATTGACAAACCTCCGTAAATGGTTGCCTACGCGCAGGGCTCTAAAGTCAGGTCGGCCTCAGGGTGGGACTTAATATTGTCCCTGACTCTTCATTGCCCCACAAAATGGTCTGTGAACAAAATATCACAAGAACGAAGAGAGCTAGGAGGTCGAAATTTCATATTTAAATTAGGGGATGTAACACGAAGATTTCGAACAAAATCGGCCAAAAAGTAATAGTACTTTACTAATTTATTTTTTCAATTTTATTCTGATTTTCTCGAAATTCGCTTTAACGATTTTGAATAAAATAAAAAAAAAAATCAATTATTTTTTAGAAATATGTTCTCATTTTACTCTCAAAATTGTTTGGGGCTCACTTTACTCTTGAACTCCACAAGAAAGATTGGAAAAATGGTTGCCAAAAAATAAATATCTTCCTTTGTTTATAATTTTTTCATCTTGAATTCTAATGTACCGTACTGTAGGGAACTAAATATATGTCGTTACAAAAAAACTGGTGTGACAAGGACAGAACAAAACTTTCAATTACCGAAGGTAAGAAAAAGTTGTGTGCTGTACGACAACACACACCAGATTTTTTACATTTTTATATTGCAGAGACGTCTTTCAATGCATTTTTTGTATGTTTACTAAACAATAATAAATAAAATTGACCATCAAAAACAATAAATAAATAATGAAGATGAATTATACTCAAGTGGTTATGATAAAAACCACTTAATTATATATATATATATTTAAATATATGTATAATTAATAATTATTAATCATCTCATTCATTATTTAGTTAATTTGTAATTTTAATTACTCTTTCAAAAGCTTATTTGAAATGAACGCTCGACGTTTATTTATTTATTTATTTTCTCTCTTGATTTGTTTTAATCTTCCTCATTTGTTATACATGCAACTCCATTGAGCAATAATGACATCATTTGTCTACTTCTTTGAAGACTATTTTGATTTATCAAATATTTTATCATAATTTATAAAAAATTAAAAAAAAATTCTTAAGATATAATTAATATTTATAAATAATAAAAACACAAACCAAAGAGAATTTTGTTTCATCTACTTTTTGCGTCACTTAAATGGCCTAAGTCTTCCCCCCCCCGGGGGGCAAAAAAATATAGAATTTTTAAGCCTCTCATAATTTTAATTATTATAATAAAAATCTGGTGTGATAGTCGCACAGAACACAACTTTCTCTTACCTTCGGTAATAAGAAGTTGTGTTCTGTGCTTGTCACACCAGATTTTTTGTGTCGGCATATATTTAGTTTCCCCCGATATATTAGAATTCAAGATGCAAAATTTATAAACATAGGAAAATATTATTTTGTTTCAATGGCAACCATTTCTCCTATCTTTCCTTTGAAATACAAGAGTAGAGTGTGCTTCAAACAATTTTGAGGGCAAAATGAAAATATACATTTTAAAGAGAATCTAAAAAATAATTGATTTCTGAATTTTAATCAAAATCGTTAGAGTTTTTGATTTCATAAAAATACATTCTGTGGAATCTCCAAACATCCCCAAAATCCGCCACGACACATTTTATGTGAACTATTGCGATTTCTTAATGCTAATTTTTACTTCTTTCTAAAAGGAAGAACTTATCGATACTTGGAAATTAAAAGGTCATAAAGGACAAAATAATACTTTTCAGGAGAGCCAAAACACGAAAAAATAAAAAACAGACATTTTTGCTCATAACTATTTTGACTTTAGTACTATTTTTCTTTGAAAGTACTTCTCAGAATTTCTAATCCTTTTTGAAAAATTTGCGCCAAGTATTAGGTTGAAAAACACTATACACTAATAAATTCCTATGATTTCTCAAATATCTATAAAAAAATTTATTTTAGATAGCACAATTTTAAATAGACTTTTGTAAAACTCATAAAGCTGAACATTTCGGTATATACCTATAACTCATTTTTGCTATTTTTTCCTTTACGACCTTTTAATTTCCAAGTATCGATATCACTCAGTGCATATATATCTATATTGGAACTATTATAAAACTTCTTAACGCCATTGAGCGAGGCATCCCAAACGACATTAGTGTGCGTGTGTCGTTTTGGATGCACACCTTAAGAAGAAGTTTTATGATAATGTCAATATGCTCATATATGCACTGAGTGGTACATATAATACATCTCTAAGAGTTAATATAATTTTGTAGTTTAAGTATTTTAATCATAATTCATTAAGATTTTTAAATATTTATAATTCGTATCACTCACTAGCATAGTCAGGATTTTTTTGTAGGCAAATGTTTGAGGAACACCACCATCTCCAAAAACTCTACTTTTCATATTTCATCGTTGAATTTTCTGAAAAAGTTTAGCAGAAACAATTTTTTTTTTTTTTAATCTTAAGTATCCAACTTCTTTGAGGGCATATAAAACGGGACTATAATCGAGTTTTAGGGTTCATAACCTCCTCCCACCCTAAAAATCTGATGCTCCCACGAGTCAATTAGCTTCATCCCCTTTTTCTTGTTTTCTGTAAATTTCTTCTTCATAGCTCTTGACTTATTGCTTAGTGGTCAACGTTGAAAAATGGCAGGTTCATATTCTTGATTAGAGAGTTGGGCAAGTCTTTACTTGCATAGAGAAATAAGAAATAATAACAATCTTAGCCTGGGTAACTCATGGTCGCTATCCCAGTTATAAGCGTAAGACAATAAATTGTGGGTCTTTAATGAACGACTTTGCCGACCATTTATATTTTAATTTAATTAATCACTTTTTGTCAATAATTTAATTTTAATTAATATTATCATTATTTGATTAAAATTAAATTGCCTTTGTTTATTGTTTTGATTATGCCTGAATCGCAATTTAGTTTCGAGGGCTCAAAGTGCAACTTTGATTATTTTTTTTTCACAAATTGAATATACTATTATTGTATATCATATGCCGGAGAAGGTCAGCTTTTAGAAGATATAATAAAAACAATAATATCTAAGAAAAATTTAACTCATTCTGCTAGTCCCAAGTTTTTTAATTGACGGAAGTTTATTCTTGAAAATGTCAGGACATTTGTTCTGAATGAGATATTTTATTCACAAGCTTCGATCAAATTTACATTTTAATTAATTAAACCCCGGTTTCTTAATCTAAAAATTATTTTTTCTGTCTATATGTTACTCTACCATAAGAAAAACATCATTTTTTTATTAGAGAGTTTACTTTAAATTTGATGTCAGATATTACTGTAGGCCAGAAGGAATAAAAATACATTTTATTCATCAGAATTTATTAGGCCTCGATGACAGCATTGAAATTTCACAGTTTCGATCACACATCAGGTCTGAATGAAATTTTTTCTCACATAAAATTGTCTGTTTTTGACTAATGATATCCACTCTGCGGTTTATTGTCAAGTTAAACTATGAAGGATTCCGCAAAAACTCATCCAAAAAAAAATTGAAAAATAAATTTTTTTTTTTCATTTTTATCGAAATTATAATATTTGAAAGGATTTTTTTTTACATAATTTTTATCTAGAATTTAAAAAAAAATTCTAATATCTGAGTTATTAGCATTCAAAAGACATGACCAAAAATGTAAAAGTAAAAAATATCAGAAAAAATTTTAAAAATCTGGTGTGACAGCACACAACTTTCTCTTACCCTTCGGTAAGAAAAGGTTGTGCACCGTGCTGATCACACCCTATTTTTTGGGTCGAGATATATTTAGTTCCCCATAGCATCTTAGTTTCAAACTTGACCACGCGATTCATAGATGGCGTTGAGCTACAAATGCTTCCACATCAGTAAAGTGTACTTCAAACAATTGTCACGAAAAATTTCATTGATATACTTTTTAAAGAGCATCAAAAAATTAGTTGATATATGAATTTTATTCAAAATCGTTGCAGTGGATTTTGAGAAAATCGAAAAAAAAAACTGAAAAAGTTAATCACTAAAATACTAGTACTTTTTGGCCGATTTTGTTTAAAAGCTTATTTTTACGAGTTCGGGGGTGCCTAACTTAAATGTAAAATTTCAACCTGGTAGCTCATTTCTCGACATCGGATTTTTGACATGATTGTAATGCTTTCTCTATATATTTCATATATAGGGTAAAAGAAAGTAAAAATTGATAAGATTTAAACTTTCAACTTGAAACATTTTCTAAATTAAAATTAAATATACAAATTAAAGTTTCAAAGGTTTTATTAGTTATAATTAAGTATATATCAAGTGTTAATTTTATAATTAATAAAAACTTTGAAACAAATATCGTAGTGTTTAATTTGTATATTTAATTTTAATAAAAATAAATTTTTTTGACTGCTAATTGTACAGTCGGCACCACAAGTGCCTGATGTATTCTAGAATGGATCCTTGAGCTTAGACAACCAAAATGCTTAGCCGTCGGATTTGTTGTTTTAAAAGTAGCTTCTTCCCTTCAATTACATTAAAAAAAAGATGATTTATTTATTTTAATTATTAGTTTGGTCGACTAAGCTCAAGGTTCCACTCTCTTTCACTCATCAGGCACTTGTGGCGCTGACTCTAACAAAAATAAGATAATTTTTTCATATTTTTCGTAATATTTAACATATCCTAAAATAAAAAATTTGACATAAATTTTATTTTCACTTTTTATGGATTATGAAGATAAAAATCTATTTTGAAGGTCACAGATAAATATCCTAATAGAGATTTTTTGTCTTAAATAATTAATTTAATCTTTTTAAAAGATAAAAAGAGGTTGAAAAATAATTGTGTATGTAAGCAAATCACTGAACTTAATTTTTTTGGTTAGAAGAGCTTATGAAAATTTTCGAAATTTTTACTAACATGTGTTTCCCTCTATTGGCTTAATAATTTAATACTAATAATCATAATTAATTCTTTTTCCTTTTTTTTTTTATTTTCATTATATAAATAACATTGAAATTATTTTTTTACTTTTGTTTCAGTATGTTAATTAATGAATTTTTTAAAATTAATTCCCTGTTTATAATTTATTGCTCACATTTTTTTTTCACCCACCTTTTGTGGACAAAATAAAATATTCCATTAGTATTTATCGCTTTTCGTTCTTTATATATTTTTAAATATGATTCTATCTCCATTGAAATCAGTCGAGTGCTCTACTTAATGAGTAATTAAAACGTTTTCATGTGATTAAATAACTCATTCAAGTAGCATACTATTTTTCTAAATAATATTTTTATTTAATATAGCCTATAACATTTTCTAACGTCCGGTTGTGGGATGAGCTGGCTTCTAATCCTCTTGATATATATATATTTTTTTTTAATACTGGTTCTAATCGTGGAAATAAACAAAATACTAAGAGGGCAAAATCTTTCCTTCTAGAGCCTGCACCGATTAGACTAAATAGTACTTGTTTATCTTTTAGGAATTGCTCTTATGATGATAAAAAAATATTTTTGCACTTTATCTCTCTCTCGTATATGAACACGATAATATAAAAACGTGATTTTTCTATATTTATAAATATTGGCACAAATAAAAAAAAAAAATCTGGCGTTTTCACTTTTTTTATATGTATTTTCTGGGTTAGGTGGGACGGTATTATATAAAACCACGGCAATTATACTTATAAATTATTAAAACGATCCCGGAATTTGAACGACTATCTTACAAATTTAAATGTTCGTCTTCGAAATTTTCTTTTAAAAAAAGTACAATAACATTAAAAACTAAATTAAAAATAAATAGATTTATATTTCATTAATTTAGTAAATTTTTGTCAGTAAATAATAAAAAAAAGTGATTCAAAATTGAAAAAATTTGATAAATCTGAAAGATAATTTATCCCGTACATTCTAAATATAATTATTATACAAATTCTTAAAATTGAATAAATCGTATAATAGATAAATCAAATATTTAAGGACAAAATTCGGCATCTAAGGCCATTTAGTCCCATCAAAATTTCAAATGATTGGAAAATGAAATAAATTTTTCTCACTTGGGACGGGAAGCAAACCCGGGACCCTGGGCACGAGAAACTAATGTCTTCTCCCTGAGCCACGAGCCACGGTTTGAAATATGAATGGTGACATAAATGACAATATTATTGTAGCTACCTATACTAATAAAATAATATTCCCACAATCCATAAATCTTTTTCGCTTTTGTGGAGACCCAAAATGGTACCTGGGTGGTCAGGAAGTCTAGTTACCAAAATAAGAGCTGTTAGGTTTCACACCATACACAAAAAAATCTGATGTGACTGGTCGCACAGTAGACAACTTTCTCTTACCTTCGGTAATCGAGAATTGTATTCTTTAATAATTAAAGAGCATCTAAAAAGTAATTGATTTATGAATTTTAATCAAAATCATCGATGGAGTAACTCACCACTCACATTTAGTGATTAGGTAAATGACGTCTTGAGGTTGGGATTTCTTCCTTTCCTTTGTCAGAATTTTTTCCTTTTCCACGCCAACAATCAGGCCGTGAGACGATTCGGCTTGTTTTTTTTCTCTCATAGAAGACCCTCATAAGGGTAAGGCCAAGATAGAAAAGGTAGTAGATTTTATATATAAGCCTTGATTTTACTTAACATTTTATTATTGATTAATAAAATTGATATAAATAAAAAATTAAAAAAAAAAAAAAAACTTTACTAAAATATCAATATTTTAAAATTTCATATTAACGTTGTATTAATATTTTCTTCTTTTTTTTTCTTTCTAGATTCGATGGGAGAAAAACATCACATTAGGAGAACCTCCGGGATTTCTTCATTCCTGGTGGTGGTGAGTACTTATTATCATATTTAATGATAAATTATAAAAAAAATATTCATATGTACATTGATCAAAACAATCAACAAGAATTATTTTAGGATTTTTAAAATGATATTATTTTTGAGCTGTTTCTGGTACATTTTATATATTACATTTTTCCCTAGAAATAATTAAAATGCTTTTTCTTTTGGGGGAGGCTTTTCTGAAATAAATTTTTTTTTTTACCCAATCCAAAATCCCTTTTTTTTATTTTAGAACGGACCATTGGGGAAAATATTAATTAGACTCCAAGGTTTCGTAGTGAAATCTCTTTAGTTATTATTAAATAAATTCCCCAGCAAAACTAAGGAATGTTATTTGAACTTAAAAAAAAAAAAAGAACCGTTGAGGAATGAGGTGAGTTGTAGGAGAGAATAAAATGCCTCGATGTTATTGAGTTAGGAGAAAGCAGAAGCAGAAGCGACCTCAATTTGTCCAAAAGGCTGATGGACAAAGACGTCGTAATAATGAAATGCATCCTACCTAATATGCAATGAACTCACTTGTGCAATTTTCTTCATTTATTTCGAAACAAATATCATTTACAATTTTCAGAGAAATTAAAAAATAATATATTGTATATATATATTTTTTTAAATTAAAATTTTCCAGCAATTAAATGCTGAGATTAACTTGACAAACTTAATATGTCATATCGTTTGTGAAAATTTTTTCTATCAGACTAATGTTGGTATAATGAATTTTTAGTAAAATAAAAAATTTTAAAAATATTTGACGTTCATAAGTTTAAAATCGAAAAAATATCTGTTTGTGATCTCAGCATTGTTAACTCGATAATTCAAAAGTTTTTTCCATTATCATATCTCGCTTAGCAATCTATATTATATAATTTTAGGAAATTTATTATATATAAATAAATATTATAATTTTGGCTACACTTTTATGCAATTTTAATAAAAAATAAAAAATTGTACATATCATGTGCTGGACCATGAAGCTAATACGGGGAACATATAACCTATAGTTAGGAAGGCCCTCGGGCTTGGCGTGATGTTAGCGTGCTAACCTCGTATACCAAACGTCGCGGGTTCGGACCCCAGGCAGTCCGATGATTTTATTTAAGCCACTTGGATACCAAATGGCTTAAATAAGAATGCCTGGACCCCAAATAAATATATATTATTAAATAACGGTTATCGTCTAAAGTCTTAAATGGCCTAAGTTGCCGAAAAGACTGTGTGTATGTGTGTGTAAATGTGAGTGTGAATGAGAAAAAGTGTGTTTTTAATAAAAAAAAAAATAGTTAGGAAGGAAAGTGGTGTAGGTTTTACGTTAAACATATTTATAAATGAAATTATTTAATATATGTGAGGTTTCGCTGGGTTGTAAATGAAAGAAATATTTGAATTTCTAACTCGATATATTTCAGGTTATTATCCCATCAACAGGAGTTACATCGACTGCAAGTCGTATGTAACTCCTGAAATATATCGAGTTAGAAATTCAAATATTTGTTTCATTAACAACCCAGTAAAACCTCTCATATATTATTAATATATAAGTCAATCTAACCTTGACTCGCATAGCCTGTTGCTCCTTATTAAATGGCAATAAATAATTTATACAATTGTACTATTCGACATTTCGAGGAATTTTGTTGACACGCTTCAGCCCTGAGGATGGTCGTATATCTGACCGAAACGTCGGCTTGAAGTAATAAACGAAATAAACGTAGCTGCAAACGCTCTTTTCTTTCTTCCTTACTATATTAAATAATTTCATTTAACATAACCTTCCGACGGTACCTACCTTTTTCACTTAATTCAATTAATAAATATTCGTCGCTTAGGGGCCCACATCTTGTGGTTGGCCACGAGCTTCCAGAGCTGGGGCAGGCAGTCCTGCTCTTTGTATGTCTGTCTCTTCCTTCTATAATTTCAAAAGACGTCAGACTCTGCTACGAGCCGGCCTGATGAATCCTTCCCCGTTGCAAAAACACTTGATAATATGGAAAGACTGAGGTCCGCCGACCCCGCACCACGGGAATAAGGATAGAAGAAGAGAATTATTAAAAATACAATATATAATATTGAAAAAATTCATCAAATAGACTGTAATAAAGATTTGTGAGCTCGCTATTATATATGTCTAAATTAAATGTCCTCCCCCGGCCTTGACCTATGGATCAGAGGTAGAATATTAACTTCTGATGTCAAAGGTCGAGGGTTCGAATCCCGTCTCAGGCGAAGAATTGATTTCATTAATTTATTTACTGAATTAATTATGTGATAATTTTTTGTTTTTAAAAATAATACGAATATTTTTATGCCCTTTTTTACTTTCTCTTACCCTATATTTTGAAGTTGGAATTGAAAATCTCAATATAATATTTTTGGATTATTAAAAAAGAATAGGGATTTAATTCCATTCATATCTATATGTTATACAACTTTTAATTTTTTAAGTAAACCACTTAGGAATGTCACCCTCTTTGGGCTCTTACAAATTTCATTATAACCTCTCAGACTCAAGAGCAAATTACTGACTTCATATTAATATTCAACTACGCAACGACCCTCCTACATGTTGAGTACCTACCTCTTTCCTAAGTATAACTTTAGGAATTTAGTTCATACAAGTGACAAAATATAATGTTACTAAATGCGCTATTTCATTTTTTTTTCTTTTTGTTTATAACAAATGCATAAATAATTGTCCAACTTTTATAACAGGTATGTCCAACCCGCGGCTCACTTGTACTTTTTCTCCAGTCAGATACTTTATCATATAAAGACATTTATTTATCGTTAATACGTAATTTGATTTGAAATTTTATTAAACCCAACATTTCCGGTCAGTTCTAATTGTTGAATTTAAATTTACTACACAAATGTTGATTATCCCTAGCTGACATTTAACACTTAGAGATCTCGCCTTTTCTACTAGGCGTTTAGCTTCCATCCAAATTTTTTCAATTTATATTGATTAACAATGAATATATGGATTCTATATTTACGAGCAGTGGCGTATTCAGGGGGGGCAAGAGGGCCCCCCTCCAAAGCCTTCTCCAAAACAAAAAAATACCTTACCTACGCGATGTATATAATATCTTAAATATTATATATAATTTCTATTTAAAAATACCTATTGTTTTCCTAATGATTTTTTTTTTTAAATAATTATTTTATTAACTCTCATAAATTCTAAAATTAAAAAAAAAAAAAAACTTATAAATAATTGAAAAAATCTCTAATATTTACGAATTTTGTATTAAAATTATTTTCTATTTCAAGAAAAAAAAATTTGTTTTTATTTATCTTTAAAATTTGTCCACTTTAAGTTTCTTGGAGAAGGGGGGGGGTCCTCCCACCCCCGGGTGTTCATAAAACTTTTGGCCCCCCCCCCCCAAGCAGAAATCCTGGCTACGCTACTGTTTACGAGTATATATTTTTTTTCTAGAACAAAAACGTGCATTTCTGATTTTCTATTGTTGATCGCTATTGTCTGCCCTTCCCACTTTTGCAAGCTCCAGACAAATATTTAAAATAGCCTCTGTTTTTAATTTATCGTTTTATTCACCTTCTTGAATAATAATAGAATATGAATTCTTCATTGGCACACAATTTATATAAAGAAAAGATTTTCTCTATACAAGTACAGCCTTTTTGCCTTTTTGCTTAACTAAGGACTTACTTGCCTCAATGTCCATATTAGTATACCGTCTAAATACAATTTTAATGATAGATAAATAAAAATACTTTATCTTGTATAAATTAATTTTTATTTTTCATCATGTATATATATATTGATTATGAATATTATTTTCTCTTATCTCATCTTGAGAAAAAATTAAAAAATTTTTCATATTAGATTGATATTTAATAATATTCACAGTTATAGAGAGAATTTAATAGTGAAACAAATTTAAATTAAATGTCTTGACCCAGGGCGAATATTCATAAGACTATATGGACCCTGTTACGCATTAGTGTGTCAAGCGCCATCTACCGAGTTTTGAGAAAATTAACATTAAAGTTTTTTGTTTTCATTGGATTATATATAATTTTTTTTGTCACTTGTGCAAGTAACATTAAATATAAATTTTTTTAGGACATATTTCATAAAAAATACTATTAATTATAGCATTTGAAACAATATTCCGTGCTTAATTCAATTTTTTTTGGCGCTTGACACACTATTGCATAACAGGGTCCATTTAAACTGTGACTAGTCTCAAAGCACACAACTTCTCTTACCTTCGGTGATCGAAAATTGTGTACTGTTTGTCACCAGATTTTTTTGTGTCGAGATATATTTAGTTCCCCATAGCACCTTAGTTCCAAACTTGACCACTTGCGTTTTATATATATTGTATTTTAAATACTGACTGCTTGAAATAAACTATGGTTATTTTTCAAAACTTTAGTCTCATATATGGATATTTTATACACAATAGAGAATCCTAAATAAATATAAAATTGAATGAGAATTGGAAAAAATTTTTTAAATTTGTAAAAAGTTACAAAGGGGACCGACCCCCTTTTGAATTGGAATTTACATGCAAATCCCCATAGGGATTTAACATTGGCTCTATGGAAGGAAGAGCAGAAAAATGATTTGAATTTGAAAAATCTGAATTACTACTCAGTAAAGTGTACAGTGAGGGACAATATTAAGTCCCACTCATGCGTTTTCTACTTGTGATTATTTTATTGTTTTTAAAAAAATATTATATATTTTTTTCATTGTTCAAACCTAGGAAATTTCCAATAAAGATTTTTATTTTCTTTTATAAAAACAATGAAATAATCACAAGTAGAAATCGCATGGGTGGGACTTAATATTGACTCTCACTGTACTTCAAACAATTTTCACGAAAAATTTTACTGATATACTTTTTAAAGAGCATCACTTGCGTTTCATAAGTAAAAAAGTTGTATTTCAATTGCATTTTAAATGTTAACTGCTTGAAATAAAATATTGTTATTTTTCAAAATTTTAATCTCATATTTGGATATTTTATACACAATAGAGAATCCTAAACAAATACAAAATTTAATAAGAATTGGAAAAAAATTTTTTTTAAATGTGAAGCTATCCGGAAAAACGAAAGTCAAATTTTTTTTACAAGTAGAGATAAATTATAAATAACGAATTCATTTGTTTGAAATTTATTCGTAGATGAATTAAATATTGAATTTGATGGAGATCTTGAACTTGGTTTGCCTCGCATCACATTCTGATTCATAATTTCTTCTATTAATATATGCCAGTCTTCCTCACATCAATCATTGTTTTTTTTTTTTTTATACCAATCCCCCTTCCTTTTTTTTTTATTTGTATATAAAACCTATTTGTTTTGTATTTTATAAACATTTGTTATGGCAAGTTTACAACTTATTAAAAAAATATTTAAAACCATGGATTGTTCAAAACTTTTTTTTTTACAAGTTTATATGAGAATGAATGAGATATTGGGAATGAGATGTGAACTTCCGTTAAAAAAATTCCCCCACCACTCGCTCAGACTCTCACGGTCCAGACTATTCTATTCAAGAGTGTGCTAGAAAGGAGGGAGATTCATTTAGTTAACTTAGATTTTTTTATGATCGTATAATATTAAAACGCAAAATTAATTGGTACATCATATCTAATACTCAAAATATTTGTGAATAAAAATGTAAAATATTGTATTAATTAATTTTATTTTTATAGACTTCATTTTACTTTCTTTTACCTATATATATAGTATATGTGTGAATATCATTTAAAAAATTCGAGATTTCGAGATTTTAATGTAAATACACGTTTTGAGGTCTCCTGAGCCCATAAAATTGTCTGTCTTTGTGTCAGTCTCTGATCAAAATGAAATATGGAGGGAGGGTGAAATTTTATATTTAAATTATGTACCCCCACTTAACACGCTTTTGAGCAATATCGGCCAAAGAGTACTAGTATTGATATACTTTTTCAGTGTTTTTCGATTTTCTCAAAATTCGCTTTAACAATTTTGATTAAAATTCATAAATCAATTATTTTTAAAAATGCATTTTTGGCTTCAAAATTGTTTGAAATAAACTTTACTCTTGCACTTCATAGGAAAGATGGTTGCCATGGTAATAGAATTTAAATATTTTCCCATGCTTATAAATTTTATATCTTAAATTCTAATATATCGACGATAACTAAATATATTTCGACACAAAATATCTCCACATTACCGAAGGTAACAGAAATTTGTGTGCTTAACCGAATTTGTATTTATTAGTTTAAAAAAAAATATTCAATTTAGATTGAATATAAATTTACATTGTTTGAGAAAGTCAACCCTCATTATTCTTAGACACGTAAAGAATTCCCTTTTACAAAGCAACCTTCTATTTTTTTTTTTTTTTTTCATTTTTGTACTCAGGTCGTAAATATATTGACCCTATCCTGTCGTCATAAATATTATTTATTGTTTATTATCTTGTAAATATTCATAGGTGTCAAGTTATAAACCTTTTAAATACCTTATGTTCTTTTGCCACCAAACACACTTTTATTTTTTGGACTATTCAAATTTTTGCCAAATATTTAATGTAAAAAAATTCTGAATCATATTGATGATAAAATTAGATGGAATAATTTAGAAGTGAATAAACCCAAACTCAAAATAAACATTCAAAGAAGAAAAGGAAAATTCTATGATCTCTGCATACTCTGCATAAAAAAACTTCATTTCGAAATAAAAGTTCATAGAGAATAAAATAAAATAACATTTTTGTTTTTTAATTATTTTGAATAATAAAACAAAAAATAAAAACTTTTTTTTGTAGTTTGGGTTATTCATTTTCAATTTCTATTTTTTTCTACTCAAGTACCCCTTGGGGCACGCTCAAAAGATTATTTGAAGAAAAAAGAAATAAACAAATTTATTATTGACAGGTGCTTGCTCTTAGTTACAGTTAGTTATTGCCTTAATAATTCGCCAGGTAGTCGTATTTTTCTAACTTGTAAAATTTTATTTATGAGACTTTTTATTTTGAAAAGGGTTTGAAGAAACGGGCTCTGTAAATTAATATACTTGTAAACAAGTCGATCATATTAATTTTTGTCAACTTTTAAAGCGAATTTTGAGAAAATGAAAAAAAAAAAAAAAACTGAAAAAGTATATCAGTAAAGTAGTATTACTTTTTGGCCGATTTTGTCCGAAAGCTTATTTTCGCTCCTTAGAGGGCCCTTAAATATAAAATTTCAACCTCGTAGCCCCTTTCCTTCATACTTTATTTTGATCACAGACCATTTCGTGGTAACCACTTTTTTGGAATAAGTGGACCTCAAAACGTGTACTTCCATCAAAATCTCGACATTGCATTTTCGACATGAATCCAATACTTTCTATATCGCTATTATCTATTTAGCTATTATAGAGGGTAGACCTGGAAAACCTTAAAATCCTGGAATTATCAGGGAATTATCATTGAAATATCAGGGTATATATTTCATATATAGGGTAAGAGAAAGTAAAAATTTTAAATCATTGAAAAATAGAAAAATTTCTCTGAAAACTCTTTTTATCAGGGAAATTTCAAATCATTTCTCTAGGGCCACCCTGTTATAATATTTTTTTAATAAACACTTTATTTGAATTTCATTATGCTAAATTCAAAAATTTCACTTTTTTATGGAATTTATTTTATTATTTTGCCCTTATTTCTTACAATAATAATAACAACAACATAAATTTCTTTATTTAAATTTAAAAAAATCCTACATTATTCAGAAATTAGTAAGATTATTTCTTTTACTTTTGATATTTCTTCATGTTCTAATTATAATCAACTATTGTCAGGAAATTTAGATACTTTCCCCGGTTAAGAAACATCGACCTAAATAGCATCATGTTGTATGAACCAAGTTCTCTAAAAGCTCAAATAGGACGATGATCTTTTATTTATTTTTTACTTTCTCTTATCCTATATATGAAATATATAGAGAAAGTATTGCGATCATGCCAAAAATTCGATGCCGAGATTTTGATGGATATACACGTTTTGAGGCCCCCTGAGTCCAAAAAGGGGGTCCCGCAAATTGGTCTGTTTGTGTATGTGTGGACATTTTTGAGCATGAAGAAAATGAGCTAGGAGATTGAAATTTTATATTTAAGTTAGGCACCTCCCGAACTCGTCTAAATAAGCTTTTAAACAAAATCGGCCAAAATGTACTAGTACTTTACTGATGTACTTTTTTTAGTTTTTTCGATTTTCTCAAAATTCTCTCCAACGATTTTTTTTTTTAAATTCATAAATCAACTATTTTTTAGATGCTCTTTAAAATGTATATTCTCATTTTGCTGTTGAAATCCTCTGAAGACCACTTTACTCTTGTTCTTCATAGGAAAGATAGGAGAAATGGTTGCCATGGTAACAGAATTTAAATCTTTTTCTTTTTATTAGATTATTAAAATTCATATAAATTCAGTTTTTTTTATTTTTATTAATTTTTTTTTTATTTTTATTAATTTGATGAATATAATAAAAATAGAAAATAATTTTTTTTTTTTTTTTATTATTATTATTTTTTGCTCGATTTAATTGTTTCTGCGAATAATGTTAAGTGACTCTCTCTCTTTGTCACTTACTTGCACTCATGATCTCCCCCTCTTTTTCTAATTGGGTGAATAAATCTCATTGCATTAATCCAATATATTTTATTTAATTTATAACAAGCCCGCACAACAATAACCGATGCCAGAGAGCTCTAGCGGCTAACAGATGAACATATGCAAACAGCCCAACTTGCCTTTCAGTTCTCTAAAGTTTGCAAGTGATCGGGTAGCGTTGAGTTTTGCACATAAAATTTCCGTTGTTTGTGCTGTTTAAAAATAGTGAAATTTTATCAGTGAGTTGAATTTTTTAGTGTGATATAGTGCCAAATATCAAAACGTTTCTCCTGGAGCTGAATGCCACTCTAATCTCAGGTAATTGGCAATTATTAACATCCTCTCATAAAAACCAAAGCTAATCACTCAGCCATCTTTTGAATAATAATAATTTTATTAGAATTATTTTGTTTTTGACCGATAATCCAAAACGATTAAGTCCATCATATAATATTTATATTTATTTATAATAGGTTAAATATTCTGAGAAATTATTTGTTTCATTTTATTATCATCTGATCTCTGAATCTCAATAAACAATTTACAGTCAAGGCAAAAATGTTATAAAATCTAATACCTCTCAAAATATAAATAGGACTAGATCACTTTCCAAGGGTCCCGTACAATGCGATAATATTTTTTTTTTTAATTATATTAAATAAAATAGCTATTAACCAACTTTTAATGGCCTCTGATGACAAAAAAAAAATACATTAAAACCTGATAATAAATATTTCTTTTGGTTTTTTAATAAATAGTTAATTTTTTAAGTTTCATAACAAAAGCCAGTGAAAAAGGAGGAAGTGAGAAAATTAAACTCATTCCCCTTAATCATATCCATGCTATACAGGTCCGTCGCCTTTTTATGTGGCCACCGAAGGGGGAAGGGGAGGAGTCTTGCCTCCTTACTTCTGAGAAACTAATCTTGTTGGAAAATTTATAATATATTATTTTACTTCTAAAAATGATGATATAGAGAGAAAAGTAATAAAATGTAATTATCAAAAATTTTTTTAAGTTTTTTCATGTATTTTTTTTTTTTTTTAATTTTTTGGCTAATTTAAATTTAACAAGTGAAACAAAACTAATTGAAGTCGGACTAAGGGATGTATTTGCTTGATTGTCTATCAGCTGTTTCCAGGCTTTATGTTACTAGGTTTCACAAAAATTTCCCCACCTCTCCACCTTTTATTTTTTAAATAGATATAACATAGAAACCTTAAAATAATATAAGCTATATTACAAAAACAAAACAAAACTGAAGACTATTTGAAACTGGACTACAATTAACAGGCGGAGAGGGGGGGGGGGCTCCTCCCAAGCTGGAAACCACTGCTGATTATTGAAATAAAGAATTATAGAAAATTATTTCTCAATAGAATTTCAAATAATTTATATTGTGTGGTATGTCTTTGCTGCTGGAAGTATTGTATAGGCGGAGTCATAAAAAAAAACTTCAAGACTTTCGGCAGTCAAATGTATTTAAAGCCATACCAGACTGATGTTTCGACCCCTTGACTAGGTTATCTTCAGAGTAAATGAGAATGCAATTTCAGCGACACACTTTCGCCTGAAAAGGGCAGGACTCTAGACAAGATGCCGAAATGTCAGCTGTTACGCTTTTATTAAAATACATTTGACTGCCGAAAGTCTTGAAGTTTTTTTACTTTCTCTTACCTCTATATATATTTTAATATATCGAGAGAAAAAGTATTGGATTCATGTAGAAAATTCGATGTCGAGATTTTGATGGATATATACGTTTTGAGGTCCCCTGAGTCCAAAAAAGTGGTTTTCGCGACATGGTCTGTCTGTGGGTGGGTGTGTGTTCAATTTTAAGCATGAAGGAATTGAGCTAGGAGGTATAATTTTATATTCAAGTTTTGTACCCTCCTGGACCGTGAAAATAAGTTTATAATCAAAATCGGCCAAAGAGTACTAATACTTTACAAATGTACTTTTTCAGTTTTTTTTTTTGATTTTCTCAAAATTCGCTCCAACGATTTTTTTTTTAATTCAAAAATCAATTATTTTTTAGATGCTCTTTAAAATGTATATTCTCATTTTGCTATTAAAATTTTCTGACGACCACTTTACTCTTGTACTTCATAGAGAAGATAAGAGAAATGGGGTTGCCATGGTAACAAAATATAAATATTTACCCATGTTTATAAATTCTACTGAATTCTAATATATCGGCGGAAACTAAATCTATCTCGACACAAATAATCTGGTGTGACCAGACAAAACACAACTTTCTCTTACCAATGGTAAGTTGTGTTCTGTGCGACCAGACACACCAGATTTTTTCTCCTACTAGGCCTTAAGGTCGCAGCCGATACAGCCTTATCTATTTATTATTATTATTTACATTCCTTTGGGCTACAGCCAAAAAATGTCTACATTCACCAAACTTTTTTCCAATTTTTTTGTGAATAAACTATAACTTACTACTTGTAATTTGAAATTCAAGTGATTCCCTTTAATATTATAATTTAAGATTGATAATTTTCAAACTAAAAAAGTTAAAATAAAAATATTAAAAAAATTAAAAAAAAAATACTTTTATTTAAATTTAATTAAAAAGAGGAAAATAATTTCATTGTTGGTAAAATTGTTGTATATTTATCATTTATAATAAAAGCGTGAGGCGCTCCGAGGGGGTTTCTAGGGTCTAAGAAAAAACAATTCCTTAAACTATCAATGAGAACCCCAAGCTTTATATTAAGTAAAATATTCAGCAATTTTAACAATAACAATTAATTTATTTCCCTCTTTTTAGTTCAATTTAAATAAAGCATTTTTTTTTTATAGACTATATATTTTTATTTGCTCATATTTTTTAAGAATCTACCCTGATTTTACTAAAGAAAAAGAATAATATGGAATAAAAGCTCGTCCACTTTCTAAATTGTCACTATACTACTGATAAATAAATAATTTAAAATTAATATACAAACACAAGATAAGCTGTCGCTATACCTACAAATTTCTTTTGATATAATCTCTCTACGTCATCTGAAAAGTTGTCTGATATCTACTAGGTAAATAGAGTATGAAAATAAGAATAACTTTTTTTTTTAAATAACTTATTAGAAAAACATTAAATAAATTTGATTGCTCTCCATATCATTCTTTCTCCATATGAATTACTTTCCAGGACATAAGCAGATTTACTGTTCTGTCATGCATAGGACCTTAATTTATTTAACGTCTTCAGCCACCTTATCACTCGTAGACCTTTATTTATATTTACTACCTATCTACTGAATATATTTTTTTGAATTTATGTTACGATCTAGAATATAATCGAGTTCTATTGTTTATAAAGTCCTCTATTCTATGATCTTTTTACTTTCTCTTACCTATGTATATATGTAATATATATAGAGAGAAAAGTATTGGATTCATGTCAAAAATTCGATGTCGAGATTTTGATGGATCTTTACGTTTTGAGGTCCTCTGAATCCAAAAAGTGGTTTTCGCGACATGGTCTGTCTGTAGGTGGGTGGGTGGGTGGGTGGGTGTGTGTTCAATTTTAAGCATGAAGGAATTGAGCTACGAGGTTGAAATTTTATATTTAAGTTAAACACCCCCTGGGACCGGAAAATAAGCTTTAAATTAAAATCAGCCAAAGAGTACTAGTACTTTACTGATGTACTTTTTCAGTTTTTTTCGATTTTCTCAAAATTTGCTCCAACGATTTTTTTTTTTAATTCAAAAATCAATTATTTTTTAGATGCTCTTTAAAATGTATATTCTCATTTTGCAATTGAAATCTTCTGAAGACCACTTTACTCTTGTATTTCATAGGGAAGATAGTAGAAATGGTTGCCATGGTAACAAAATATAAATATTTTCCCATACTTATAAATTTTACATTTGAATTCATATGTTCCGTACTGTCGGGAACTAAATATACAGTATGTCGACACAAAAAATCTGGTGTGACAAGCACAGAACACAACTTTCGATTACCGAAGGTAAGAGAAAGTTGTGTGCTGTGCCCAGTCACACCAGATTTTTTCTTACTATATTTTGTTTGGGCCAGCTCCTTCATTTCTAGTCAACTAACAAGCTTATCCGAATGATAGCAAATGATTGATATAGTAAACAAGAACACGCTTAACCTCAAGTTAAAAAATTGACTTTTTCAAATATAATTAGCTATCTGATGAATAAGGAAATTTGTATGAAGTTAGCAACTTTATAAAGAAATTATCAATAATTAAAATTAATAAATTTCCAGAAAAATAAATAAACAAGACTTGTATTTCTAATTTCACCCTTTATTTAAGTCTTATGTCTAACTTTGGGTTTTAGCTAGTTAACTACTATCTGGACTCTTATTTAATCATATAATTAGATATTTCTTCATGTACCCGAAAAAAGATGTAAGGGGGTGACGCCGGGTGAAGTAATATCTAATTATATAAATTTCCGTTTCCCGGCTTATCTAGGCGATATATATAATATCTTAAATATTATATATAATTTCTTATTTATTAACTTATTTAATCATATGATTAGCTTAACTATATGTGGAAAGATTAGAAAACCATAGTCAACTAGCTTATCCGAGAGATAGCTAGTTAATTAGAAGTGAAACAACCAGCCATCAGAGAAAAAATGGTACGAAAGTATGTCTTAATTATGACGTTAAAATTTAATATTAATACAAATAAAAATAATTAAATTCACTCAAGGTCTCACATGGATAACGACCACGAGTTATCCACACTAAGTCTGGCTATTATTTCATATATAGGGTAAGAGAAAGTAAAAAAAAGAATTATTACAATAACCCCTTAATTTACTCTTTGGAGGTTACGTATTAACAGCTCTATATAAAAAAAAAGATTAGCTTGAAAAAATTTAAATATCAATTAATGTTACTGTCACAAAGACAAAGCTCACATTAACTCTAGAAGCTATTAAAAAAATGCATCCATTAATTTGCCACGTGTTCGCATCGCATTTAACTCCGCTCTACTCTACTCTTTAATACAAGATATTTTACTTAATTTCTCTATTTGATTCTGTAGATTTTTCACTCATTTTTCTAATCTTCAAGAATTTTATATCCATGAATTGTCACGATGATAATACAGTTTTATCAATATATTTAATTATTAAGTAGTTGTTTAGAAATATGTTTTCCTTTATATGCATAAAAGATAAATAATAATTATAAAATTCAGCCTTCGAATAAAATTCAAATTTTACCAAGGAGTGAGAATAATTAAAAAATATACAGGTATATAATAAAATGCACTAAAAAGTAAACAATTGTTCAAGCACTAGTCAATATTATTATATATATCCGTAAGTCAATATTGTTATATATTATTGGGTTAATATTAATCACATTAAATTAATTTTTAAAATAAAATTATACAATTGATAAAAGAATAAAAAATAACTAAATTAAAAAAAAACAATTAAATTTTTGCCTACAAAATTTTTGTAAAAAAAAAAAATAGATCCAATCCATTATCATGTTTATTAAAATACCAACATTTTAACAAATTATTTTTTGGAAAATGTGGTACTAAATAAAATTATTTTTATATCTAAGGTATTTTTACTCTTTTTTACTTTCTCTTACCTCTAATATATAGAGAAAATGTATTGGATTCATGTCAAAAATTCGATGTCGAGATTTTGATGGATAAACACCTTTTGAGGTCTCCTGTATCCAAAAAAGTGGTTTTCGCGACATACTCTGTCCCTGTGTGTCTATGGGTGCAGAAGGTTCGAAGACCTATAATGACCATAATTAACTTTTGAATTTTAATCAAAATCGTTCGAGCGAATTTTGAGAAAATCGAAAAATCTGAAAAAAGTACATCAGTAAAGTAGTATTACTTTTTGACCGATTTTGTTCAAAAGCTTCATGTTATGTCCCAGGGGTGTACCTAACTTAAATATAAAATTTCAACCTTCTAGCTCTTTTTGTTCTTGAGACTGACGGACATACACACAGACAGACCATGTTACAAAAACCACTTTTTTGGATTCAGGGAACCTCAAAACGTGTATATCCATCAAAATCTCGACAGAATTTTCGACATGAATCCAGTATATATGTTAACATATATAGAGGTAAGAGAAATTAAAAAATAAAATTAGCATAATAATAATAATAATACTGAAATTTTGATAGAAAATGTAAATATTATTTAACTTTGATTATTGATAATTTTTTGGATTAACACCTACAATTTTTAAGTAAACTTATTCAAATAATTATTTACTAAAAAAATTTCCTTACAATAAGTAATACAAAAATTTTAGTATTGAGACAATAAATTAAAAAAATTTTTTTTTGTTTTTCAATTTTTACTTTCTTTTAACCTATATATGTAATATATATATAGAGAAAGTATTGGATTCATGTCAAAAGTTTAATGTTGAGTTTTTAATGGTTATACATGTTTTGAGGTCCCCTGAGTCCAAAAAAGTGGGTGTCCCAAATTGGTCTGTCTGTCTGTGTGTAATGATATTTTGCATGAAGGAATTGAGCTACCGTATTGAAATTTTATATTTTATTTTAAGTTAGGTACCCTCCCGGACACTCAAAATAAGCTTTTGAACAAAATCGGCCAAAAAGTACTAGTACTTCATTAATGTACTTTTTTAGATTTTCTCAAAATTCCCTCCACCAAAATTTTTTAAAATTCAAAAATCAATTATTTTTTAGATGCTCTTTAAAATGTATATTCTCATTTTGCCCTAAAAGCGTTTTGAAGTACACTTTACTGATGTAGTAGTTCAGAATTTTCAAATTCATTTTCCGGCTCTTCATTCCATAGAGCCAATGTTAAAACTAAATATATCTCGACACAAAAAATCTGGTATGAACCACACGGTGCACTACTTTCTCTTACCGAAGGTGCGGCAGTCACACCAGATTTTTAAATAAACTCAGCTATGTGTATATTGATAGCAAAGCAAAGAAGGCATGCATTTACGCGTATTTCTTTCCCTGGTCATTTCTTTTTGCTTTGCTTGGTCGCCTGCCTCCCTCTCCCTCGATCACATCAGATCATGCGCACTATGTACAGATCCTAATTTCCCTCTATAGGCGTCAATCCCACTCTATTTTCTCTCCTCCCATTTACCCATTTATTCCCCCACTCTTGTCTTTTCTATACTTCCCTCCTTTTAATCGACCAATCCCATCGAAACTATTTTTTTTCTCTCTTTGTCTTTTTATTCATTCGTTTTCGCGCACCACCAACTTTCCTACGCTTATGTGAAAATATAATCTACCTCAAGGTGGAATTTCATATTAACATTTTTTTTAAAGATGGCGACAGTAACTAACCCTTTAGTAATACTCTCAACTTAAAATTTATTATAAACCTTTCTTGTATATGTACAGTCGGAGCCTCAAGTACAGTCAGTTTCAATATGAACCGCCACCCCTAGAGAATAGAATCGTGAAGTTAGACAACCAGAGAACTTAGCTGCCGTAAATGTTGTCTCAAAAAATAGTATTTCCACAGCAAGTTTGTTTATTTATTTATTTTCTAAGCACTCTGGTTGTCTAAGTTCATGGCTCTATTTTCTAGGGTGGCGGATAATATTGAAAATGACTGTACCTGACGTGTTTCAGAGTGGAGCTTTGAGCTTAGGCAATCAAAATGCTTAGCATTCGGAAGTGTTGTCTTAAAAGTAGCTTCGCCACTTCCGTTGAGTTATTATTTTAAAAATATTGATTTGGTTAACTAAGCTCAAGCCTTCACTCTCAAGCCTATTAGGCACTTGTGCCACTGACTGTACAAATTGTATTAAATGCATTATTTAAATAAATAAAAAAAAACTACCCATACTCAAAGTATATTTTAAAAATTGAAGTTTTTAGTAATTTTATCACTAGCGGCCCCAGAGGACGAGGCAGAAGGGTCCAGGCCCCCTTGGAAGGAAAAAAAGTATTATCATTTTAAGATCATAAGAAACTTCTTTTTTAATGCTAATTTAAATCCGGAATAAAAATATAATAAATCATTATTAGCCCTCCCATCTGCCACTACCTCTAAACATTTCTCTCCCCTCCATAAAAAATCTGGTGTGACACACACACACACACAGGCGAACCATGTTGCGAAAACCACTTTTTTGGATTCAGGGGACCTAAAAACATTTATATTCTTCAAAATCTCGACATCGAATTTTTGATATGAAACCAATACTTTCTCTCTATATATTAACATATATAGGTAAGAGAAAGTAAAAACCTGAACCGCCACAGTATATTATATAAATATACTCGAATCTCTTGGCTCTAGTTGAAACATTATAATAAGATAAAATTAACTAAATACACTAAGTGATATATTTCAATATATTTTTTGATATAAATAATTTAGAGTGTCACATCAGAAGTAATACAAACAATTACTTGAAACACCTCATACATGCCCATCTCTGTCCTAGATAATATTCTGTTAGAAAGAAGAAGGTGAAATAAAACAGCCTCTTCTTCTCTCTTCACTCATCACTTAAATTTTATCGCAATTATTTCGGTCCTTCGAAAACTACGAGTATTTTGTTATATTGTTGTATTTTCACAAATGGCCGGTTGCTTCTCTTCTAGTCAACTAGCAAACATATCCGACCCATAGCAATTCATCGATATAGTAAACAAGAACGTGCTTAACTTTCGAGTTTTAAAAAAATGAGTTTTTTCACATATAATTAGCTTCTCTTTTTCCTACCCCTACCCTTCAAGCCACTCTGACTACCCTATTTGAAAAGTAATGCGATTCTAGTCCATTCACTATGTAATTCACTTCTGAAGATAACACATATGGTGTCGAAATGCTCATAAAGTGTTAATATTAAATTAATATATCATTGAAACAAAAAACCTTGTGTAAATTTAATTCTCCTATTAAAGCATAATGTTTCAACTAGAGCCAACGGTTACCAGTTTTAATTAATTTAAAATTATTATATTTAGCCATCTGAGCTCTAAGGAAAGTTTTGTTAAGTTAGCAGCTTAATAAAAGCTAATTATTGATAAATAAATAACACAAGGTTAAGTTTCAAAACGATTTTATTTTGCTTTATCCACATTTCGAAGTTAATACTCTAATAAAATAAAAGCTGAAATAAAATCCTTTTGAAACTTCACCTTGTGTTATTTAAATTATCTATAATTCTTTGATTGTTTTTAATTTTTACAAATTATTAATATAAAAAATTAAAATTAATTAAAACTTATACTGAACTTTGAGTCTTAGCTAGCTAACTACGATCTGGGCTCTTATTTAATCCTTTGATTAGCTTAACGATATGTGAAAAGATGGAAAGTCAGAGTCAAGTAGCTTTTCCGAGGGGTAGATAGTTAATTAGAAGTGGAGTAACCGGCCTTAAGGTGAATTTTTTTTTCTAAAAGAACCCATAAAATAAGTCAAGAACAGTCGAAAATAAAAAAAAAAAAAAAAAACATATCAATTAGTCTTGTGATGTTTATCAACATGTTTTTTTTTAATTATACATTTTATAAAATTTTCTTAATTTAATTAATATAAACTCATTCATTCTTATTGATAAATGACAAACTCTAGTTGACAAATAACCAAATGATTTAATTATATTTTTTTTTTGGCTCTCATCCCATATCTTTTTTTTTTCTTTTTAATCAAATTATTTCAAATATTTCATTTTCTCTTTCCCCCCCCCCCCCCCCCCCCCCCCCCCTTAACCCCCCCCCTGCCCCCCCCCCCCCCCCGGCCCCTCCTAAACAAAAATAAAAATTCTATTGTTGCTATTTTTTTCCGCACTCTATCAAATAAATCTATGATTTCTTCTCTAATAATTACTTTCTCTTACCTATATATGTATATATATATATAGAGAGAGAGAGAGAGCAAGTATTGGATTCATGTCAAAAATTCTATCTCGAGATTTTGATGGATATATAAATTTTGAGGTCCCCTGAGTCCAAAAAAGTGGTTTTCGCAACATGGTCTGTCTGTATGTGTGTTCAATTTAAATCATGAAGGAATTAAGGTGCTCGTCTCGAAAAGCCGTTAGAAGACGATTCACTACTGAGTTACTCGAGTCGGCAAGAGATGGCGTTAGTTTTTCCCATAGGAATTCAAGGGATTTATTCCATTTCATTTTAAAGTTTCTAGCTAATTAATTAAGGGTAGAAAATTAATTATTTTTTAACACAATGATTACTAATTTAATTATCTATAAGATATAGAGCGGATTTTTTAAAAATATCTTTTATTTAATGCGATTAATCTAAAAAAAAAAATATTTTTTTGAAAATCAAAAAATGGGCTTCTATAAGTTGTCGATATTTTAAATAGCTTTAATTTAAAAAAAAAATTTGAGGTCGATAGCTTCAAAATTGTGGCCGCTGGAAACTCCCAAAATTAGCACCCCGAGACGCGCACCTTAGGAGGCTGAAATTTCATATTTAAGTTAGGCGTGATTTTTCGATCAAAAAAAAACGGCAAAAACTAGTACTTTACTGATGTAATTTTTCGTTTTTTTTTTTTTTTTTTCTATAATCAAAAACTCCTTATACCGAATTTTGGATCTAGTTTTAACTACGTTCAGTGCTCTTATTCAATCATATGAGTATCTTAACTAGATGTGAAAAAACTCGAAAGTCATAGTCAACTAGCTTATACGAGGGATAGATAGTAAGCGGAACTGAAACAATCGGTCTTTAGTGAGATTAGAGTCTTCCATTGCAATAAATAATTTTTTAATACTTGATCTTCGACTTGGCGTTTTGACTGACAGGTCAGCCATTTATTTATTATTTTTTAACTTTTATAATATTTTTATTATCTTTGTTTTTCTTAATATATGCAGGGGCGCCGGAACGAATTTGAATCAGGGGGGTGGCAAAAAATTTTTTTTTAGAAAATTAAAATTATTTAATATGTTCAAATAGTATAAAACAAAAACAAATCTACTATAAAACTTTAAAAATTTTAAATAAAATCACAATTTTAATAAAATTAAAATTTTAAAAAATTTGCTACTGATTTTATCAAAAATTTTTGGAAAAAATTTGGAAAAAAATGAATTTCTTACTCTTTTAATTTTTTTAATTGAGAGATTTTATTTTTCAAAAGTAAAAATATATTATTTTTAAAAATAAATGAAATAAAAAGAAGAAATTTTGCCCCCCTCTGCCCCCCCCCCCTATAGGATGCCAGGGGGGGCAATGTACCCTTCCCCCAGTTCCGGCGCCTATGAATATATGTATGTATATCTCAAGAAAAAGAGATTTATTTTATTTATGGTTAAAAATCAAATATTTTAGTAACAAATACATTTATTAAAATGTGGTGTGACGGTTTGCACAGCACACAAAAAAGTAATTTTTTTTTCCCCTTTAACTAGTTTCATTGGTTATACATCAATACAACTATAAAATACTCAGAGACATTGATTTATTATTTTTTTTCTTCAGACCATATGTTCTAAAAGATGTAGCTTTTATTTTATTTTATGAGATCTGGAGCAATGACGTCACTAGAAGAGTAAAAGAGGCTTCTATTTTCTCCGTCATTTATCTTTAATTTTTACTATTCAGACCAAAGAAATTAGTTTTGAAACTTTATTCTATTCTGGTCTTTCTATTATGAAGTACAAAATTAACTTGAACAGTTAATTTATCTTTTATAGGAGTTGGCCTTTTCTATTTATAAAATGCATGCATAATTAGAATATGAAAAAAAATTTCAATATCTACTCAGAGAGAAGCAAGAATTTTTATAAGAATAATAATTTTGTAAAACACAGATAAGCATCCTTTTTTTATTCAGTTCGACCTTATTTAATAATTACAAGAGTTTTTTTTTTTTTATCCGATAAAGGTGTGAATATCTCTTATCATTGTTTCTTACCAATCGAATAAAAAATATGGTGTGACAAGTCGCACAGCAGACACCTTTCTCTTACCTCCGATAATCGGAAGTTGTGTTCTGTGCTTGTCATATTAAATTTTTGGTTCCGACAGTACATTTGAATTCAAGATGTAAAATTAATAAACAGAAAAATATTTATATTTTGTTACCATGACAACCATTTCTCCTATCTTTCCTATGAAGTACAAGAGAAAAGTGGTCCTACATAAACATATTTTATATAAAATGATATCACATTTCTTTTTTCATATTAACCTTGGCGTTATTTAGACAGAAATGATAAAATACGAACGAAATTATCATTTGAAAATATTATTAGAAAAAAAAAAATATATAACTAGATATATGTAAACTATACGTATATTAATTTAATGATTTTTTTTTGTAATATAATTTTAAAAATTACAGGGTTGTTTGCAAACACGTGTTGCCTTTCATTTGAATAAAATGTTAACCTTGAAGTCTATTTATATTTCTTTATATATAATATTTACTTTTATTAAAAAAAATATAATTTTACAAATGAAGGAAAATGGGATTTTTTAATGAGAATATTTAATATTAGGATGTAGCACGCATATGCTTGGATATGGAATATGTAGACTACAATGTATCCTTCGATTAATGTAAATTATTAGATATATTTTTAATTTTTGAAATTAGAAAAACTTTATCATTAGATGAAGCTCAGGAACCTTCTTCACAATATTCAATCTTGGTCCGAATTTTATCATTATCTAATAAATATTACCAATTGATATTCGTTGTAGTTATTCGGGGACGAAATTTTTCAGGGATCATTTCCCGGAGATGACAGCGTGGGAATAATTTTTGCCTTTATAAATTGATAATTTAAAAGAAAAGAAAAAAATTATTCCGTGTTTTGATATAAATTATATAAAATAAAACTCCTGGCATCCAAAACAAAAGAATCCCTCAAAATTATCTGTCTGTGTTTAAAATAAAGGATGAAGGAAATAAACTACGAAGATGAAATTTTATATTTAAGTTAGGTACCCTCCTGTAACGAGAAAATAAACACGGCTAAAGAGTACTGTAGTACAGTGAGCGCCACAATTAAGTCCCCACCTAGTATCCAGAGCCTTAAGTATATGGTATATAGTGAAATAATTTTAATGACGGAAAAGGTAAAATAAAATTTATAAATAAGTTTGATTTTACATTTTCAAATTTGAAATTATTTCACTATATAACATATACTTAAGGCTTCTAGATACTAAGTGGTGACCTAATTGTGGCGCCCACTGTACATTACTATACTTTTTCAGTTTGTTCGATTTTCTCAAAATTCGCTCTAACGATTTTGATTAAAATTTATAAACAAATTACTTTTTAGATGCTCTTTAAAATATATACCGCTAGTATTGTAATTTTGCCGTCAAATAACAAAATATAAATATTTTTCTATACAGTATTTATAAAGTTATACATCTTAATTTCTAATGTTCTGCCGGAAACTAAATATATGTCGATACAAAAAAATCTGGTGTGACAAGCACAGAACACATCTTTAAATTACCGAAGGTTGTATGTTGTGCGACCAGTCACACCAAACTTTTTACTTCATTTTGGTGTCGCTCTATATTACTTTTTGCAACATTTTACTTAATTGCAAGTCTCCTTATCTTCGATGAATGCCTTCATTCATTCCTCATAACATTTACGTTTAGCTTTATGGTCTTTAATAGTTTTAAATATCATCTAAAAATTATTTATTATCAAATAAAAAATGTAATAAATTTCTTTCGAGATTAGTAAAATTTCATTTCGATGGTAAAAAATAGCTGATGGAAGCATGTCATTAATTTGTTACAATATGCACAATTTTCACAATAATTTTTCTAAATACTCATTTGAATTCTAAATAAAAAAAAAATCTTTTATAAGAATATAATAATTTTTAATTTTAATAAAAGTATGAGTATTTTTACTGGCGAGGCCAAACGCCTATTCCCCAGAATCGCCAGCCTTTCCGAGTCATCGGTCCATTGCTCCAGGCGGCCGGACCTCGACATAGGTCGAAGGAAAGGCTGGAGATCCTGGGTTCGATTCCCGGGTGCCAATGGGCCTTTGGCTTCGCCAGTGAAAACACACTTTATTAAATATATCTCTGACTCAGTTGAAGTCCGAATCGAGGTATTTTGAATACTAATATCTTAATCAAAAAATATAGATCTCGAAAAATATTTAACTATAATATAATTTTTAAATTTTCTCTTTTTGGGTTCAGTAAATGATGCTAGAATTTCTTTCAAGACCTGACCTTGACTTAACCCAAGTTCAATGAAAGGTCTGTATCAAAGTTTTTGATTAAATAATTAATGTAATTTTCATTTTTATTAATTGAACTTCATTAATACAAATTTATTTATCCTGGTGGTAAAAATTATAGTTTGACTTAATAAGAAACAAATTATCATTAATTTCGGAAGGAATCGTGCTGCTAGTTTATTCACCATTTTTAATATAAAATTTGTTGTATTTTATATTTAGGTATCAAAATCAATTTTTAAATTCATAATACCTGAAAGATTAATAAAATGATAAAATGCATCGTAGTATGAATAATAACATGATTCATTGATTGATTTATAGATCACAACTCTATACGTTTATTCTCTTTAAATTTTGATTAATTCCATTTAAATAAAAAATTCAATGCATTGGATTCTTATTAATTTGTATGGTTTAGTAAGATCTCAAAAATATTTTTACTACCACACATTATTTTTGCCATTTACCTATATTTCAAACCTTTCTTAATGTCTAATAAAAACGCTTTTGTAAATTTAAAATGAAATGTCAACAAACAAAAAAAAAAAAAAAATCAAACAATGCGAAGAAATTATTATACTTTGAAGAGACTTTTCGTGTCTTTGAATTTAATAAGGATGCAAATTTCTCCCTTAACATTGATAAATAAAAGCTGTCACAGAACTTTGTTATAAATTATTTATCAAACAAATTTTTATTTTTTTTTTTTATTTTTCATTTTTGGTTAATTACCAATCAACTATATATAGAGAAAGTATTGGATTCATGTCAAAAATTCGATGTCAAGATCTCTCCTCAATCTCCGAATAGGGCTTATTTCTTATTTCTTCCAAATAACAATTTTTTTTACATCCTGAGTTCTTTCTGCACACTAATATTTACTGTTCATCACTTGAAATGTTCCTCTTTAATTGTCTGCTGTTTATTTTTTACTTTCTCTTTCCCTATATATGAAATATATAGAGAGAAAGTATTGCGATCATGTCAAAAATTCGATGCCGAGATTTCGTTGGGAATACACGTTTCCAAAAAAGTGGGTCTTGCAAAATGGTCCTTCAGTTTGTCTGTGTGTGTGTGTTCAAAAAAAGTTCGAAAGAAATGAGCTACTAGATTTAAATTGTATATCTAACAAGGGGAGTGTAGGGCCTTCCCCTCACCGATTTGAACGAAAATTTTTTTATGTGTAGTAGTTAATGAAAAACAAATTCTGTTAAAGCGAGAATGCACTTCTCAAGTGTTTGTATAAAAAAAATGTTAAAGATTTGCCAGCATGTTTTAAGCCTTTGCGAAGAAGCATATTTCTAATAGAATTTTTAATGTTTTCATTGCTTAAGTACTACACATAAAAAAAATTTCGTTCAAATCGGTGAGGGTAAGGCCGTACACCCCCCCCCCCCCCTTGTAAATGTAAATTAGGCGTGAAAATAAGCTTTTAAATAAAATCGGCCAAATAGTATGACTACTTTACTGAAGTCGACACAAAATCTGGTGTGAAAGCACAGAACACAACTTTCAATTACCAAAGGTAAGAGTTGTGTCGTGTGCGGTCAGTCACACCAGATTTTTAAATAATTTTTCTCATTTTTATAGTATAAGTAGAGTTTGATATCGCAGATCGGATCGAATGTGAACTTTAAGGATGAACTCAAGCCCTGAATCGCATTGGCCTGTTCAATTAGAGTGAGCCAATGTGAATCAGGGCTCAAGAAATTTTTTACGCACGTGTTCTCTGGCATTTTCAGTACCGTAACTCCACAATCTACTAAGCACCGTGAATTTTTTATGTCCTCACTTGTCATTATACGAAAGAATGAGATGTAAACTAAATCAGAATTGCTATTTGTTACTTGCGTTCTAGCAATTTTAAGTTTAAAAAAAATAGTATATCCGTCCTTTTTGTATCTAAATATAATAAATAATTAATATTAATTAGCTTTCGTAAGTTGATTTATTAATAAACTGAGAGTAATCGCTGTTTAATTCATCATTACGTTTTTTTATAGAGATTCTACTATAAAATTCACTAGAGTTGTTTTTCTTTTGTATAATTTTTCACTTCTAAAGATTATTGTCCCAATATTCTCTTATAAATTAATTCTTCATAAATAAAAGTCAAATTTAAATTCAAGACAATCTAAATTTATAATACTTGAATACTTGGTGTGTTTTTTTTTTTATTTAAAGCCATTTAAAGCCCGTTATTTCAATTCATTAACATTTGAAATACATTTTTGTCGCGAACCCCTGACCCCTAGCACAAGAGGCAAGCATTCCACCTATGGGCTACGGCCCAGGTTCGTTTTTTTTATAATACCTCTAAATTCAAATATATTTTTTTTTGCAGTAAAAATCCTTAAAATTAATATTTCGGTTTTGTCTTTTAAGTTTGTTGTTGTTATTCCATTACATCAAACAGTGATAAGTCAAGTAAATAACTTTTTTTTATCCTAGATTAAAAGAAAAAAACAAATCTTTCTTTATTTTGATAAAGTAGTTCTAAAATATGAACAAAGCAAATTTTTATAGTTTATGGTTTAATATGAAATTTCACCCTGCACCGGTATTAATCAGGAAACGATGATAGAAATTGCAGGAATTCCACTCCAAGGGAGAAGCGCAATCCAACATGCCTTTCAGTTCTTCCCCCTCTCATGGATTTCAATTCTACAAACAATCAACTAGTTTATTAATTGGAAAAATTTATTTATTTATTTTTAATTTCTACTATTCCTATGAAGGAAATTTATTATTTTAATATTTTTATCAAGTGAAATTAATCATTTGAATTTTTTTATTAAAAATAATTAAAAATTTTCTATGAGAAATTTTAAAAATAACTATCCAGAGAAGATTTTCCGTGCGAGATCCATTATAATTTTCTAATAATTTCAAGATATTTTTCAAGAAGAGAATGTCAATTGAAATTTTTTAATCTTTTAATAATGATTATATACTATCTGTATCAGCCAAAATTATTCATTGACTAGAGTTCTGACTAGAGCTCTTCCCTAGAGAGCTTAGATAGGGATTATAGAGATGACATTAATTATAGTTTGGAGGGAAAGTGATGTAGGTTTTACGTGAAACATATTTATAAGACATATGTTTTTTGATAAAATTGATTAATTAATTAAGACATTTAAAAAATTTTATCTGTATTTAGCAAATATACATGCATCTGTGTTGGTTGCATAGCTTAAATGCACTTGGTCTCTCTAAGATTTAGAGTTTTTTTCTCTAACCATTAGAATTGATAGCTAGATGGATACTTTTGTCTGATACAGTTAGTATATACGACACTCTTGGATCTATGAGGCATAGAATGAAATAAACTGTTTTTCAAATTCTCCATTTCCTTTTCAATTTATATCCAAACGCAGGCCCGGGGTTGCCCGCATCAACCCACAAATAAACCAAACAAATGCTATCTTTTGTCTTTTCGACATTTCAAATTCACTTCCTGAAGTGGGAAATAATCTCACTCTTAGGTAATCATCTCTAAAATTTAATTTTTAAATCATTAAAATGAAGGAAAGTTGATGTTTGATAATTATAAACTCTAATCTCAAATCGAATTGAGATGTTTTGCAGCTGCATTCACCTTCCCCATAGAGATATGAAAGTTAATATTCCTATGGTATAGGGAGAGAAAAAGGGCTTTTAGTTTGAAGCCTCCTTTTGTCCTTGTCTGACAGACTTTATAGCAGCCACAGTATATCATAAATTATTTATATTACTCTTCCTTAGAGCAGATGTATAAATACTTTCCGGTCTGATAGTAATTTTGATCATCAAGAACTGTAATCTAGTTCACTTCTCAACATCCTTTCTTAATTTTATAAAATTTATCAAAAAAAAAAAAAAAAAATAGAAATTTATTTTCTAACACAATTTGTTTATGCAATAATTAAAAAATCTGGTGTGACTGGTCTCACAGCACGCATCTTTCTCTTATCTTCGTTAATTGAAAGTTGAGTTCTGTGTTGAGATTTATTGTGTTGACATATAAATTTATTTAGTTTCCGACTGTATCCTACATTAGAAATCAAGATAGAAAATTTATAAACAAAGGAAAATATTTATATTTGTTACCATTGCAAGTATTTCTCCTATTTTTCCTATGAAGTACAAGAGTAAAGTGTACTTCCAAACAATTTTGAGGTCAAAATGAAATTATACATTTTTAAGAGTTTTTTATAAAAATAATTGTTTTATGAATTTTAATCAAAATCATTATTTTTGAGAAAATCGAAAAAACTGGAAAAAATACATCACTAAAGTACTAGTACTTCTGGTCGTCTATTTTGTTTATAAGTTTCGTGTTATGTGCCAGAGAGGTACTTAATTTAAAATTTCAACCTCCTAGCTTTTTTCTCAATCAGGAGACCTCAAAACGTGTATTTCCATCAAATTCTCGAATTTTTGACATGTACGATCATGTGTTTTTATAAAAGAAGATGGAAATCTTTTGGAATTCTCTTCATCGTTTGAACCACTCAAATTTTCATTATTTAAATAATAATGAAACAATTAAATGAGAAAACGCATGAGATTGCTTTAATATTGTCACTCACTGTACTTCTTGTCTAATTAAAATAATTTTGTACCATCCTATTGTACTATCCTATTTATCTCTTCAATGGAAGTTAAACCGTCTTATTGTTGAGAATTGTTCATCTCCTATTCCACGATAAAATAAATAAAGAAATTTATTTCATTCTTGCCTAAATTAATTTAAGATAGCGAAATTGACTTTTCGTTCATGCTATTACCCTCTGTAACTTATAAAATTTTCTTTTTTTTTTAGTGTATTTTGGGATCTCTACTCGGCGGCACCTGAACGTCGAGACACATGTGAACATTCTAGCGAAGCCAAAGCGTTCCATGATTACGTGAGTGTCCGAAAATTTATTTAAAAAATTAGCACGCTTCTTTTAATTATTGTATATATTAATATTTTTTTTAACACTAAATTTGTTTGATATGTATTCCTTTAAAAGGCTATTTGAAGTCATCTCAATTAGTGATTGCAATTATGGATCAAAAATACATTACCGTTATAACGTTATACAGATCTACCGGTATTATGAATTTTTCAAAAGCACAGCTGTTTCTTTTCAATATTAAATATCGTGAGAATCCAATATAAAAAATATAAACAAACTCCATTAATTTTGGAGTTTAGACAGTTAATATCATTGAAATGTATTAAAATTTAAAACAAAAATAGTATTTGAATAATATACATGTATATCAAAAAATACTCTAATATACCATCTATGAATACAAATTTATTGCGAAAGGGTTCAATGAGTAACAGCAAATATATACAGTACAAAACAATGCATCTCACACCCGTGAATTGTGTTTTTATATTGTTAATTAAAAAAATACGTCCATCTGTATTTCATTAACCATCGATTGCCCTGAGGAAGGGCGCGATTTGCGTCCGAAACGTCGGCGATGGTAATAAAATTAGATAAAAATTGATTGAATTTTTTGTCTGATTTCTTTCCTGGCTGCCATCCTACTCATATCTTCTAATAGTCCAGCCATCATCTCAATATTATTACAAATTTATTTTTTTTAAATGATAGTAGATGTATTGTGAAGGACAATATTAAGTCCCGCCCATGCGTTTTCTACTTGTGATTAATTCATTGTTTTTATAAAAGAAAACGAAAATCTTTATTGGAAATTTTCTAGGTTTGAACCTTGAAAGTTTCCATTAAAAAATATTTAATATTTTTTTAAAAACATTGAAATATTCACAAGTATAAATCGCATGGGTGGGACTTAATATTGTCCTTCACTGTACACTAGGTAAAGTTAAATCCTTAAATTAAAAAAAAAAAAAAATAAAATACTTATCTTTAACAAATACCGGTATTTTGAAATTGCACGAAAACACGGTTTTGAAATTAATAATCTAAGCCCCTTTTTCTGAAATAAAGATGGAGAAAAACAAATTTCTTAAAATGAGAAAATGTATTTCTCTTAAGACCGGTTTCTTCAGTTGTAGTTAACTAGATATACCTCGGATAAGCTGCTTGACTAGGATTTTCGAATCTTTTCTATTCTAGTTAAGCTAATCATATGATTAAATATCGTAGTTTGTTAACTAAGCTCGGTATAAAGGGGTGAAATTAGAAAGACAAGCCTTGTTTTTAAGAAATTTTTAAATTTTTGCAGAAAAATTATTTATTTTAATAATTATCAAAAATCATGTCTTTATTAAGTTGTTAGCTTCACAAAACTTCCCTTAAACCTCAGATCGCTAATTATTAGCGAAAAAACTCATTTTTTTTAACTCCAAGTTTAATAGTGTTCTTGTTTACTATATCGATGATTTGCTATCTGTCGTATAAGTTGATTATATCTGAAAAAACTAGCCCTTGACTACTTACAAATACTATCCCATACAAAAAGTAAACTACGAAAACACTGAAATTTAAACCTAAACCCCGTTAATATACTTAAAACTTAAATTATAAAAAAAAAAAAAATTATTATAAAATTATATAAATATAAAAATATAAAATAAAATGACGAGATGGAGATTGTTGTTTGGGGAGCTAATCGAAAGCGAAAACGAAAGTTGCAAGCAACGGGGGCGCTGGTATACTCTATAGTGCGAGGGTGAGGGTGAGGAGGGCGGGGGGGAGGGTTGTCGCCGGCGCATAGATCGATACTGCCCGTGGGAAGGGGGGGAGCTACCCACCCCCTCAGAGTTTGCACACCCTCTATTGCGTCACACATCTATTTGTGCATCTCCAACATGGATGGCGATGCTTTTCGTGGTTTGTCCAGTTGTTGGGGGGGGGGGTCCTGTCTGCCTGTTGGCAATTGAACAGAGCAGGTAGGAGCAGTTGAACCGTGATGGCCCCAGGCGAGGTTGCGAGATCGTCGCCTCACCGGGGCTGACCTCGAGACACTGTTGCCACATCGGTCAGCCATTGTTGCTTCTATTTTGCTTACTAATATTATTTATTGTCTTTAGAAAATTTGATTAATCTGAAATAGTATAAGACTTGGAGCAAATAAATGTTCTTAAGAATGAGAAGTATTGTAAACTGTGGCTATTACTATGAGTGACAAAATAAAGTAAACAAGGTGCCATTCAATTATTACGTAGCAGCTTAGAGAGAGGTATAACTTGCTGACAGGGGGAGGGGGGGTTAATAAGTTTATTTCGTCATCATTTAAAAGGTCAAATGAACCCCTAAAAAAATGTCAATCATTTCAAAAATATTTTATATGCATATGTAATGCTTACGTAAACGATGAAAGAGTGTTAACGATTTTCTTATTATTCTTGACATTAGGAAGCGAAATCTAAAACTGCCAAAAATTTGCTTAAATATTAATTAAATGGCCCCTAACTTCAGAAAATTTTATAGTAGTAGTTTCTAATATAAAATTTTCCGAAATTAGGGGCTATTTATTTTAATTTAAGCAAATTTTTGGCTGTTTTAGATTTCCCTTCCTGAACGTTAGTCTACGTTCATCTAATATGGTCACTCTATTTTGAGAAACTAAATATAGCCTATTGAAATTGTTTTGAACTCGAAAAAAATTAGAATGGAACGAGTAATTCCCAATCGGGATTGAATGTCCAACTGAAATTAGGACAGTTGACCTCCTTATTTGGAAACCACGAGAGAACCAATTTTTTTTTTTTCATTTAAACCTGTCTTTTTACTTCAATTAATTATTAAAACAAATATTAAATTAGAAAAATTTATTATTAACACAATAAACTAATAGATATGCATTAATATTTCAAATCTTAATAAGAATATTTTAAAAGCATACATCTAATTATATTAATAAATAAAGGTTATTCCGAGACATTTTAGATTTTAAGGTGGAAGGATGAACTTAACATTCACCCACACATACATACAGTTGCGTCATTTGGGGGGGGGGGGGGGCAGGGGCATTTGCCCCTCCCCCTCCCAAAGGCTCTGATTTTTATAAAATTTTATATTATTCTAAATAAAATCTTTCAAAATATATCTACAATAAACTGTACAAAATTACAATAATTTAATTAAATACTTTTGGCCAAATTTGAGTACCTATTTGTAAGTAAATTTTAAGAAAAAAAAATGTTCCCTTCAAGAAAAAAATTTGCCCCCCCCCCCCCCCAAGGAGAGGGGTTGAAATGACGCCACTGCCTACATAAACATGTACTGAAGGGCTTTCTGAGGCCTACGTACATAATAATATATAGTTTTGCACTTTAAAAAAAATTTTTAGACATGATTAAAAAAAACAAGAAAAATTGACATTTTTTTATCAAAATTTTTGTGATTTAATTATCCAAATTATACAGGACATTTTGTAGAAAAATATACCCTCTAATATAAATTAGTCCCCCGGGCCTTGGTGTAATGCTGGCCGTTTGTACACCAAGGGTTGCGGGTTCACATCCCGTATCATACGACAAAAATTTATTTAAATTGAATTGGACATCAATCGGAATAAAATCTAAATAGCCATAGATGCCAAAAAGACCTTAAATGAAAATAAAAAAGGTATTTAGTCTAATACTTTTGTCCAAAAACTTTCTTGCTCGTTAGTATATATTAAATATTCATTTTTTTTTTATAGTGGCTGTTTTTCATTTTTTTCTCATTTTAAAGAATTTTATTATCTAACCGTAATTAGCCATTTGTAGAACTTTGGAATTTGTCCCCCGACTATAATACTCGTTGATAGAATTTTTTGATATAACAATTTGAACCTGGAAATACTTATATTGAGTGATTTTATATAAAAATGGGACAGAAAGTTATAATATTTTTAATGACTTATTAAAAAATTATGGAAATTATTATTTTTTTTTGTTATCAAGCAAATACAGAAAAACAAACTGTCTCACTAATTTCAAATTTTTTTTTTTAATTTAAAAATGAATTTATTTTTATTATTAATCACATATTAATTAAGAAAATTTTAAAATAAGCGTAGATGATTTATTTAAAAATTAGCTGTCAAATAGTTCAGCAATCTTCCAAAAGATGGCAGGCTAGTCTAATAGACGGTATTATCAGTACCCCTATTAGCTTATATCTGGCCTATATTTATATATTTTTATGCTTTTATAAATGATACATAATATATAATAACATTTATAAAGTATTCATTGTTAAAAGATCAATGAAAATCAACAAAATGCATTAGATTATTAGCTACCATTCGGACATCTCTTGGTAAATTTTCGTAATAGGTGTTTATTTTGGCTCACTTTTTAAGACACATAACGCCATCTCATTGGTAAAAACATGCCTAACAGCTTCACTATTACTCCGCCTTAAAATAGATAATTTTTCAGGAAATTTAACCATGACGATTGGTTTGTGCAAAATTATCAGTTTCGGTCACCATTTGTGACCATCATCAGGCCTAAAATTAAGATACATACTTTTAAAGAACATGAAGCTTAATTTGAGATCAGATTGATTTTGTAAGCCTTATGTTCATTTTTTTTTTTTATTTTATTTATTTATTCACAAATGGTGACTGAAACTGATAATTTTCCGCAAACCAGTCGTCATAGTTAAATTTCCTGAAAAATAAAATATTTTTTTTATTGAAATTCATTTATTTCACCTGAATATACCTTAATACAAATAAACTTCAAAATTCATTTAATAAGTTAAAAAACACTTTATAAAAAAACTGATTTAAGGATCCCGATGATATTTTAAAATTTTGCTAAATTTTAATTAGGTCGAAAACTGCAGAAACATTTTTTTCTCAGAGGGATGAGGGGTAAATACAAGACTTTTTAAAAATATCTTTGAGCCCAATTTCTTTTGGAACGTCATTAATTATAAGCACAAATTGAAAAAATTCAAACAATAAAAGATATTTTTGCGTTTTTTATACTTAGCCTATGTTTTGCTTCATAAGGGAGAAATAAAAATTTTAAATACAATTCATATTTTGAATGCCGAAAAGTACTCAACTAAAACTGGTTTTGATATTTTTTATATAAATTAATATTTCGCATAATTTATCGTTAATCTTATTAATAATACATGCTTGTCTCCCTCTCTCTCCCCTTCTTCTCTTCCCCGAGTTCTGACTCTTCTAAAGCCTATGATTAATAAATCAAATTAAATTTTAAATATAACGTTTCGGTGGCCTTCTTCACTTACTACTCAAATACCTTCTATTGCTATAAAAATTTATTTTTTTCTTGTCTAAATATTTTCAATATTTTTCATATTAATAATAAATAAATTAAAGGCATTTTTCTTGTCAATAAAATATTGGAAGTTATAGGACCAATGAAAATTAAAGAATTAAAACAATTCTTTAATGTATGGATATTTTTATTTGTGCTAACTTAATCCAAAAGATGTTTCGGTTTTTCTTTTGAATAAAACTATCATCAGGACCCACTAAATATCCAATTGTAGATATTATTAGTGATTTTTACATTTTTTATATAAGGTCTGTTCGTTTCGCTTGCCATTGTAGTATAATTTACACATTTTATTCTGCATTCTGCTCGTTTCATTTTTTGCACGCTAGAAAAATTTGCAAAACTTGCACCTTTTGACCAAGATAGCGTGCACTTTTTACCATGGCAAGTGAAACGTACAAACCTATATTGGAAGAGATATTTCTTATTATTCTTTTTTAAGTGATCCGGTTTTAAGATAATCCACAATTCAAATACAAATCATTAAATGTATAAATAATATTATCTTTAAATAAACCTTTAAAACTTTTTTTTTCTTAATTTAAAAATTAATATTTGTATGATGGACATCAAAAATATTGATAGTAAAACAAACAATTATTATTTTTCATATTTTTTTTAATAAAATTACTAAAAATTGTTTAGTTATATTTAAGTTCGAAAATTTAAGAAATATAAGCGTGCCATGGATATCGTATTATCCTTATTGATGACCGAAACGTTGGTTTAATAAATGAAATATTTAAAAAATAATTGTTTTAGTTTATTTTAAGAAATCAATTAAAATTTTTTAATAATAATAATAACCCTGTATACACATAAAGTGGAATTATTTAAATGAAAATCCAAAAATTGATTTATTAATTTGATCCGGATGGTAGTGTCATATTTCTTCTTTTACTTAGCGTTCGAATATCATTGCTCGCACTCACACGTTGCCAGATTGCATTATTTACAAACATTTTCAAAAATTTAATTAATGAATCATGTTAATAACTTCAAACTGCAAATAGGGTACTTAATATGAGTGAAAAATTTCAAAATATCCGTTTGGATACACGCCTCTTGTTGAATTTTGTTGTCTTTTTAATGGCTGAATTGGATGGAGAACTGACAACGTGGCCATCTCAGGTACGCAGACCGAAAAAAATGAAAAGGAGAAAAAAAAAAACATCGCCTCTACCTGTAAAGCAACTGAACCGAACTCAAGAGAGAGAGAGAGAGAATGGAGGGGGTCATAAGAGAAATAGAGAGAGAGAGAGAGAGAGAGAGTGAGTGGTCCCAAGCAAGTGAGAGAGAGATAACTCGAATCCTCTCAGTGACACTCCCAAGGAGAGACTATTCTAGAGATATTTAAAAATAGACGATATTTGGATTATCTCTAAATAATCTTTTTTTTGCATCAAATCCCTCACCGATCGCCAACTTAATTTTATTTTTAGTAGAAAACGTAAACATATATTTCTCTCGTTAGGCTTATATTTAGCCTTGGCGTAATACCTTTTTCTCAAACTAGCACACTTTCAACCCTTTTGGGTACTTAAGGTGCTTATGTGATTTTTTCTTTTTTTTTGAAGCCGACAATGATATTTCTCTTTATAATTAATAAATTCATGACGTCCATTAATAAATTTTTTCCTCAATCGATATGCAAATTTTCTTTTTTCTCTGTTCTAGTGTTTTTTTTTTATATTCCTAAAAATCTGGTGTGACAGAGCTCACAACTTTCTCTTACCCTTCGGTAAGTAGAAAGTTGTGTACTGTGCTTGACACACCAGATTTTTTGTGTCGAGTTGCCCTTAGCAACTTCCAAACTTCATAGATGGTACTGAACTACGAATGCTTCCACATCAGTAAAGATGTACGATTTTAATCAAAATCGTTGGAGCGAATTTTGTGAAAATCACAAAAAACTCAAAAATTACATCAGTAAAGTACTAGTACTTTTTGGCCGATTTTGTTCAAAAGCCTATTTTCACCCCTTGGAGAGGTGCCTAACTCAAATATAAAATTTCAACTTCCTATCTCTTTTCGTTCCTGAGATATTTTGTTCACAGACAAATTTGCGGGACCCACTTTTTTGGACTCATGAGTCCTCAAAACGTGTATATCCATCAAAATCTCGACATCGGATTTTTAACTTGCATTTTTAACATCGCTATACTTTCTCTCTATTTATTTCATATTTATAAGGATAAGAGAAAGTAAAAATAGGATTGATAAATCTTAATCTTACCTAAACTGGAACAAACCTTCGATGTTCACTACCCTTATAGAAAAATCATTTGATAGACTTAAATTTATTTTTACAAACACCCTCAGAACAGGATAGTAAGAAATCTGAAATTGTATTTTCGTACTCGATTTTTGGAAATTCAAATCAACTGTACAAGTCAGAATAGAAATTTATATTCTTGAAATTTTAATATTTTTAACCAAATGCACAAAAATTTTGATTTTATTATTAGTTAGAGATTAATAAAAAAAATTTTAGTGGAATATGTTATTTGAAATTCAGGTTCGACCACTTGAGGTTTGTTACAAAAAGTAGATGTTGTTTTGATTCTTGATTAATAACTTATCTATATCGTAATTGTTTTTTAAACAAACGTCGATCTATCAAAAAAAAAAAAAAAAAAAAAAAACTTGCTGTTTTGTAATAGAAAGAATTTAGTATTTGTTTTGAATTTTTTTTTTTTACATTTTTGTCTTATTTTAAAAAATGTATGTCAACACACAGAGAAAGTGAATAGTGATGAAAACATATTTCGCTCTCACTGTGTGGGGTAAAAATTAAAAATACGAAAATGTTTACTATAACAGCACAATAAACAAACAAAAAAACAGTTTTTTATTTGACTCAAGTCCTTCACCTCCTACAACAGAGACTAATTATATTTTTGTAATTCCATTCAACTTGTGAAGGTTGAGTTGGTGGTTTCGAAAAAAAGGTGCCGGTATTTGACTACCTGAGTTAGCAAATATCCCGTCTTTCATAGTTAAAATTTTTAACTCTACAACTTATCAACAATTTCTTGGGTATATTAGTTTACGAGAAATTGAACTTGACAAGTCATAGTTTATTTAACAGTATATTATTCTAACTAAAAGATCTTGATCAAATACCCCCCCGGCCTATTCGGGACATCGATGCGTTTACCACTAGCAAAAAAATCTGGTGTGACTGGCGCACAGCACACAACTTTCTCTTACCCTTCGGTAAGAGAAAGTTGTGCACCGTGCTGGTCACACCAGATTTTTTGTGTCGAGATATATTTAGTTTCCCATAGCACCTTAGTTTCAAACTTGCATTTTAAATGTTGACTGCTTCAAATAAACTATGGTTATTTTTCAAAATTTTAATCTCATATTTGGACATTTTATACACAATATAGATTCGTAAATAAATACAAAATTTCATAAGAATTGGAAAAAAAAATTTTAAATGCCTAAAAAGTTCTAAAGGGGACCCCCTTTTGAATCGAAATTAACATACAAATCCCTATAGGAAATTAACATTGTTCCTATGCGAAGATAAGGTGGAAAGGGAATTTAAAAAGAGTAGAGAGAGACGATAATGTTTGCAAGTGAGAGAGAGACATATATGTTTTCTTTGAAACAATTAAAGACACAAATAAATTAAAAAAAAATGGGAATTTAAATAATAATTGATTTTTAATCTAATAAAAAGAAAAAGATTTAAATTCCGTTACCATGACAACCATTTCTATCTTTCCTATGAAGAACAAGAGTAAAGTGGTCTTCAGAAGATTTCAACGGCAAAATGAGAATATACATACATTTGCTAAAAATCTGTCCACACACACACACATACACACACACAGACCAATTTGCGGGACCCACTTTTTTGGACTCAGGGGACCTCAAAACATGTATATCCATCAAAATCTCGACATCGAATTTTTGACATGATCGCAATACTTTCTCTCTATATATTTCATATATAGGGTACGAGAAAGTAAAAATATTCACAAAACTATAATTGTGTATCCTCAAGTAATCTCGAAAACTTTTAAAATATATAATAATTAATCAAAATTGGATCTAAAATGTTTCCTTAACCTTCGTACGGTCTTCGTTTTAACCCTATACAAGAAGTCTTTGGGGTCATTTTGACCCCAAGCTTTATTCTCATTATATTAGATTGAAGGAACCTTTTTCACAATATTATATTATTATATATTATTTGAATAATAAACATTGGGAAAACCGGCCAGCAATAAATAAAAAAAATAATAATAGAAGGGCTTTAAATACTATTGGGGTCTTATAGACCCCAAGAACTGATATGTAACAATTTCTATAGTGTCCTAAATAAACTATTTAAAAAATTCTAATTGTGAAATTCATATTTAGAACGACAAAAAAATAAAAGTCAAAAAAGGAGAAATTTCCAAATATATTATAGTTTAAAAGATACCAAGGCTTGAAGTCCTCTTGGGGTCATATAGACCCCAAAGACTGTATGAAGGTTTAACAACTTTATTATATTTAATTTAAAAATCACTTTATACAACAAAATTATTTTGTTTTTATTTATTTTTTGTGATTTAAATGCGGGGGTTTACAGATTTCCACAAGTTTGTTGATCTAAAACACGACAGAATTTTTCCTTCAATTTCAATTAATAAATAAATTGCAACCCTCTCCCTCAAAATAATTTTCCCTAATGCCGCCTCCGATATTTTTATTATATAAAATTCAGAATAGGTCTAAGGACGGAGATTAATCAGAAGATTAAACTAAAATCTCTTTATTAATCCTGTCGACTTATCTGGGACTAAACGTCATCCATCTTCACGAAAAGGATAAAAGTTTTTTTTATGTACTTCACTACAAATTCTGAGTAGACTATATTCCACAATATACAAAACTGATGGTGACTCCCATTGCCAGGCGGATATTGTGGAATATACTCAAAGTTTGCTCAACACTAGTGAAAGAGACAGTAAAGTTTTTTTGACAAATTCCTGAAGAAGGGTTTCGATAGGGTAAATAAGCCGAAAAAGAGTCTGCTTTCTTCATCTCCTGTTTAAAATTATTCTTTTATTGTACACTGAGATGTGCAAAACCACCAGACAAGGAGGATTTAGGATTTGGGTTGAAATTCAAATTCTCTCTAAAGGTTCGGAATTAAATCTTTTTCCAAAGGGATTTAGTTACTTAAAAAGAAAGAATTTTGATAAAAGGATCGGATCTAAAAATAGGATTTAAAATCAGCGAGCTGGATTTAGATATAGATACAATTTTTGAGGATCGTGCTCTTGTTTAGTAAATTTTGTCAACACGAAATAATTATATAATCAGCTTTTATATATGGACCCTGTTACACATTAGTGTGTCAAGCGCCAGCTACCGAGTTTTGAGAAAATTAACAATAAAGTTTTTTGTTTTCATTGGATTATATATAATTTTTTTTTGTCAATTGTGCAAGTAACATTAAATATAAATTTTTTTAGGACATATTTCATAAAAAATACTATTAATTATAGCATTTGAAACAATATTCCGTGCTTAACTCAATTTTTAATTTTTTTGGCGCTTGACACACTATTGCATAACAGGGTTCATATATCCTTTTATTATTAGTATGACCACTTGACTGACTTCGGTTTTGGCTAGACTATCATAATTACAGTTATATAATAGAACGTAACTCATCTTAAAGTTAGCTTGTTATATATTCGACAATATACCTGAAAATGAAAATCTCATTATTGTTATGTTAAGTACTGTACAACAAATCGAAGCGTCATTTTAGTCGACAAATAATACAAATAATTATAAAATTCTAGTATTTTCAATTTCTATATTTTTTTTTTTTTCTAATCATACTTATTATATAATTCTATAATTATTTATTTAAATGTGATAATCTCGTAAAATGCTGAATCGAATTGTTAAATCTTTTGACATTGACATTCCTCAGATCTATCTGATTGTTGTGGAGTAACTATTGATTTCAAATGATTGATATATCTGTGCCACGTTGTTCGAAATTTACCAACTCGTCAAACAAACCCTTACTAATCAATATCATTTTTATTAAAAAATATTTTATTAACTAAATTAGTTATCAAATATTTCAAAATTATTATTATCACTAGTTATTTTCTCTGTTTTTTTTTTCCTTGGCTGAGAAATACCATAAAAGAAAGAATTTACTCGTTCTCCAAGTTTCATATTGATTAGGGTTGGAAGTTTTATAAAAACAAATCGACCGACTAGACACCTCTTTCAGAATATAACAAGCAAGAATCAAAATACCAGCAGGTCAAATTATTAAAATC
>JAKCPI010017586.1:0-19996 GCA_023213315.1 Euborellia annulipes | reverse complement strand
AAATTTGCATTTGTAGTTCAACACCTTTGGGAGTAAGGGGGGTGAGAGTATCGTGATAGTTAAGCGAAACCGATATGTCTTGGTTAATAAGTGAATAAATACCAGAGCTAGGATATCCAAACCTAGCCACAATATTTACAACATTCAGGGTAAAAAATTTGCATTTGGTTTTCAACCCCTTTGGGAATAAGAGGATGCGAGAACCCTAATAGATTAGCGAGTCGGAGATGTTTTGATTAATAACTAAATAAATATTACAGCTATGAAATTGAAACCTGGCCAAATTTTTATCTAAATGGCAAAATTAAGGGTAAAAAATTTTGCACTTGTTGTTTAACCCCTTTGGGAATAAGAGAGGGTGCGAGAACCGTAATAGATTAACGAGTCGGAGATGATATATCCACTTTTTTTTATTTCCTTAAGTCATTTACAATTATATTCATGTTATATTTTTGTTAATCCTATTTAATTCGTGTATGTGTCTGTGTGTCTGCCTGTGAACGAAATATCTCAAGAATGAAAAGAGCTAGCAGGTTGAAATTTTACATTTAAGTTAGGTAAACTTATGCATTTGTAGTTCAACCCCTTTGGGAATAAGGGGGGTGCGAAAATTGTAATAGATTAGCGAGACGTAGATGTCTTGATTAATAACTAAATAAATATTACAGCTATGAAATTGAAACCTGGCCAAAATATTTATCAAAATGCGCGAAATTAAGGGCAAAAAATTTTCACTTGTTGTTCAACCCCTTTGGGAATGCGAGAACCCTAATAGTTTAGCGAGTCGGAGATGTTTTGATTAATAATTAAATAAATATTAAAGCGAAGAAATTTAAACATGCGCAAATTAAATATGCGAATGCATAAAATTAAGGGTAAAAAATTTGAATTTGTAGTCCAAACCTCTTTGAGAATAAGAGGGCGCGGTAACCTATATAGTTTAGCGACACGTAAATATCTTGATTAATAACTAAATAAATATTACAGCTATGAAATTGAAATTGAAACCTGGCAAAATATTTATCTAAATGACACAATTAGGGGCAAAAAATTTGCACTTGTTGTTCAACCCCTTTGGGAATAAGGGGGTGAGAGTATCGTGATAGTTAAGCGAGACGGAGTTGTTTTGATTAATAACTAAATAAATACCAGAGCTAGGATATCCAAACCTAGCCACAATATTTATCCCCTGAACAATATTAAGGGTATAAAATTTGAATTCGTTGTCCAACCCTTTTGGGAATAAGAGGGTGCGAGAACCGTAATAGATTAGCGATTCGGAGATGTCTTGATTAATAACTAAATAAATATTACAGCTATGAAATTGAAACCTGGCCAGAATATATATTTAAATGCATAAAATTAAGGGTAAAAAATTTGAATTTGTAGTTCAACCCCTTTGGGAGTAAAGGGGTGCGAGTAACCGTGTATAGTTTAGCCAGACGAAGATGTCTTGGTTAATAACTAAATAAATACCAGAGCTAGGGTATCGAAAGCTGGCCAAAATATTTATCCCCTTGAACAACATTCAGGGTAAAAAATTTGCATTTTTATTTCAACCCCTTTGAGAATAAGAGGGTGCGAGAACCCTAATAGTTTAGCGAGTCGGAGATGTTTTGATTAATAATTAAATAAATATTAAAGCGAGGAAATTTAAACATGGCCAAAATATATATGCAAATGCATAAAATTAAGGGAAAAAAATTTACATTTGCAGTTCAACCCTTTTGTGAGTAAGGGGGTGCGAGAATCGTAATAGATTAGCGAGTCGGGGATGTTTTGATTAATAACTAAATAAATACCAGAGCTAGGATATCGAAACCTAGCCATAATATTTATCCCCTTGAACAACATTCAGGAAAATAAATTTGCATATGTAGTTCAACCCCTTTGAGAATAAGGGGGTGCGAGTGTCGTGATAGTTTAGCCAGACCGAAGATGTCTTGGTTAATAACTAAATAATTACCAGAGCTAGGGTATCGAAAGATAGTCAAAATATTTATCCCTTGAACAACATTCAGGGTAAAAAATATGCATTTGTAGTTCAACCCCTTTGGGAATAAGGGGGTGCGAGAATTGTAATAGATTAGCGAGACGTAGATGTCTTGATTAATAACTAAATAAATATTACAGCTATGAAATTGAAACCTGGCCAAAATATTTATCTAAATGGCAAAATTAAGGGTAAAAAATTTTGCACTTGTTGTTCAACCCCTTTGGGAATAAGAGGGTGTCGAGAACCGTAATAGATTATGCGAGTCGGCGATGTTTTGATTAATAACTAAATAAATATTAAAGCGATGAAATTGAAACATGGCCAAAATATTTTTTCAACTGCATAAAATTAAGGGTAAAAAATTTGAATTTGTAGTCCAACCCCTTTGGGGAATAAGGGGATGTGAGAATAATAATAGATTAGCGAGTCGGAGATGTCTTTGTTAATAAATAATTAAAAACCAGAGCTAATTTAATGATTAAATAGGATTAAAAAATAATAATTTTTTCTTGAGTTCCTATATCTGAAACACACTTACTTTGCTATTGGCCAAATGGTTTTTCCGACGGCCATTTAATTAAGTTAAAAAAAAAAAAAAATTCTTAATAACGGTATTCGTAAAAAGTCTTATATGGCCTAAGTTGCCCAAAATACTGTGTGAAAGTGTGTGTGAATGTGAGTGTGAATGAGAAAAAAGTGAGTTAAAAAAAAAAAAGATTGGATTAGGGGTTGAAAAATTGAAAAAAAATTTTTTTTTTTAAATTTATTTTAGCTAAATCGAAGCCAAATAAAAAGAAAACATTCAAAAAATAGCGTTGATATTATTTTGCTTAGGGGGATGAAGGGTTGATTATTTAAAAAGGGCCTTGGAATATTCCAAATCACTTGTTGACATTCTTTTCTCAAAATATAGTTAGATTAGAGCAAAAGGTTTTTTTTTACTTTAAAAAAAAAAAAAAAGAAAAAGGGAATTGTTATTTTCATTTATTTTTATTCCTATACAAACAGAGAAAGACACGTCTCTCGTTCAGTCGAGCGGGCGGCAGGGCGGCAGGCGCGCCTGCCTCTTGCTCTCTTTTTTAGATTAAAAATCAATTACTATTTTTTTTAGTTGGGTTTGAAGTGAATCAAAGTGAATAATTAATATAGTGTAGCCCACCCTGACCACCCCGTCAGCCAACTCACCCTCTTGAGTGTCTTATTAAAGGTAATTGATATGCAATTTATCGTTGAAAAAAAAAATGATAAAAACAAATAATTTGACTGCGAAAAACGATTCTTTTGAATATGAAATTAAATTTTTCACCAAGGATAGTGAGAGAATATAAGTTAATGGAAGAGGGAGGGGGAGGGGGTGTTGCTGTCATTGAAAAAAATATAGTTCACTTTTTTTTATTTCCTTAAGTCATTTACAATTATATTCATGTTATATTTTTGTTAATCATATTTAATACGTGTATGTTTTGTGTGTGGCCCGGTGAAAAAAATTTCTCAAAAATGAAAAGAGCTAGCAGGTTGAAAATTTACATTTAAGTTAGGTAAACATTTGCATTTGTAGTTCAACCCCTTTGGGAATAAGGGGGTGCGAGTGTCGTAATAGTTAAGCGTGACCGAGATGTTTTGGTTAATAACTAAATAAATACTAAATCGAGGGTATCTAAACATGGTCAAAATATTTATCCCATTTCATAACATTCAAGGTAAAAAATTTGCATTTGTAGTCCAGCCCCTTTGAGAATAAGAGGGCGCGATAGCCTATATCGTTTAGCGAGACGTAAATATCTTGATTAATAACTAAATAAATATTACAGCTATGATATTGAAATTGAAACCTGGCCAAAATATTTATCTAAAAGGCAAAATTAAGGGTAAAAAATTTACACTTGTTGTTCAACCTCTTTGGGAATAAGAGGGTGCGAGAACCATAATAGATTAGCGAGTCGGAGATGTTTTGATTAATAATTAAATAAATATTAAAACGAGAAAATTTAAACATGCCCAAAATATATATTCAACTGTATAAAATTAAGGGTATAAAATTTGAATTTGTTGTCCAACCCCTTTGCGAATAAGGGGTGCGAGAACCGTAATAGATTAGCGAGTCGGAGATGTTTTGATTAATAATTAAATAAATATTAAAGCGAGGAAATTGAAACATGGCCAAAATATTTATTCAAAAGCATAAAATTAAGGGTAAAAAATTTACATTTGTAGTTCGCGGGTGCAACATACTCATTCGTCTCATTCAAAACAAAACGAGCTAGCTAGAAATCGTAATTAGGATAAAATCTATTTCTTTTTAAAAGTTGCTAACAAAATATAAATATTTTTCCATGTTTATCAATTTTACTTTGACCCCGGTTTTGGCGTAGTATACAGCGTGCCTACCCCCTATACCAAACGTCGCAGGTTCGGACCTCAGGCAGTCCGATCATTTTATTTAAGCCATTTGGATAGCTAAAATTTAGAAATGCCTGAACCCCCAATAGATATATTCATTACAACGGTTATGGTAATAGTCTTATATGGCCTAAGTTGCCGAAAAGACTGTGTGAATGTGTGTTTGAGTGTGAGCGTGAATGTGAAAAAAGTGTGAATGTTTAAAAAAAAAAAAATTACTTTCTCTTACCTCTAGAGAGAGAAAGTATTGGATTCATGTCAAATTCGATGTCGAGATTTTAATTGATATACACGTTTCATAGGAAAGATAGGAGAAATGGTTGCCATGGTAACAAAATATAAATATTTTCCCATACTTCTAAATTTTACAACTTGAATTCTAATGTACCCTACTGTTGGAGTCTAAATATTTGTCGACACAAAAAATCTGGTGTGACAAGCACAGAACACAACTTTTGATTACCATGCTGTGCGACAGTCACACCAAATTTTTTTTAAATACTGTATATTTAATTCTAAAAAAAAAATGATATTAAATCTTATGATTTCTATTACAAAAATTCAATTTTTGAATATCCAAATATAAATATTCCAATATACTAGGATTAAAAATGAAGGGATTAATAAGGATTAAGGGATAAATGAAACAATAATAAATAAATAAATGATCTTTATTGAATATTTAATGATTAAATAGAATATAAAATAATAATTAAATCTTTCTGTTTCAGAGGAGAGGAAATACATCCATGTTCGTCATCATTATTATCAAATAAACATACGCAAATGGAAATTATTAAATTTTATAATACAAGAAAGGAAGTATTTTAGTTGAATTCATCTCGAGGAAGGAGCCATCTCGTTGCAAAAATTTTCTCTTCCATTGCAATTCTATTAATATTAGTGAGAATAAAAGGACACACACCCCTCATCTCACTCCAATTAAAAGGTATTTATAATTTGCATATTTCATTTTCATAAAGGGTTAACATTTTATATTACTATTTTCTTTCTTAACATATATTTATAAAATTATTGTTTTTTTTTTTTTACTATGAAACCACAGGGTGCTAAGGGGTGTACACATTTTTTTTTTATATCACCTAATTAAAAAATCATTAATATTTTTTTTTATAAATAAGTGTATTTTTCCTTTTATAAATTCTCCTTCCCCTATACACACACAAATCATATTTAACAAGAAAAATAATAATTTTTATCTTTTACAGGAGTGGCTATTTCTAGAGGTCGACTTCTCGCTTCATCATCGACCACTCGCTCGAGCCACCCCATCTCAGCGCACTCAGAGTCTCTCTCTCTCTACTTCTGTCTTCATCTGCACTCGGTAAGCCACAATAATCAAATTTATTAAATAATTAAATTATAAATTATTTAATCATTTTTTTTCTTACAAATACTAATTCTCTCTGGGAATATTCTAACATAGAAAAATATTCGTGACCGTATGAAAAGGTTCCAAATCTTTACCGGGGTCAAAATAGAGTTTTTATCCTTTTTGTAGAGAACACATCCTGCTGAGCAAGCCGGTATTTTTAGAATTTCTTTATCATTTTTTAGTATAAGGGTATTTTATGGCTGGTGGAATTTGTATCAGGAATAAAGTACGAAGAAAATCACCAGAATTTTTCTTTAAAAATATATTTCAACACTCTACGTTTCGCTTTGGTCAGCCATCCTCGAGCTGTGTTGTCTTCATAACATATATTTTTTTTGTTTGGAAGATATGAATTTTTACTTTCTCTTACCTCTTTATGTGTTAATATATATAGAGAGAAAGTATTGGATTCATGTCTAAAATTCGATGTCGAGATTTTGACGGATATACACGTTTTGAGGCCCCCTGAATCCAAAAAAGAGGTTTTCGCGACATGATGGTCTGCCTGTGTGTCTGTCAACAAAATAACTCAAGAACGAAAAGGAGCTAGGATGTTGAAATTTTATATTTAAGTTTGCTACCCCCATGGGACGTGGCACGAAGCTTTTGAACAAAATCGGCCAAAAAGTACTAGTACTCTACTGTACTAAATTCGCTCCAATGATTTTTTTTTAAATTCAAAAATCAATAATTTTGGTTATGACCTAGCATTGAGAAAAATGATTATCTAACCTTTGTCTTGTTTTTTAAATTTTTTGATATAAAATACATCGATTCTGATGAATCGAAAATCGGCTCTTCTAAAAATTTAGCCAAGTAAAGATTTAGTACCTTTTCATTTGGAGGTGAAAGTGAAAACATTTTTTTTTTTTTTGGTCGACAGGTCGACAGGTTTTAGGGGGTGCGAGAATATATTTTCAAATATTGCTTCCATCTTTGAGATTTATTATAAGGGATGCTTTTTAAGGGGCTTTGAATAACATATTCTAATGTACTGTCATGGGCGTAGCCAGGGGGAGGCAGGGGGGCCATTGCCCCCCCCCCCTGGCTTGTCCTAAAAATTAAAAAAAAAAAACAAATATATATTTTTCCCATTGGAATTTTTTTTTTTTAACGCACCAATCCACTATATTAATTTTATTTTTTTATTTAAATAAATAATTAATAATCCTTGTATATATTAATTGCAAACCCCCCTCTCGCCCTACCGAGGGGTTTCCCTCCCTAACAAGATGTCTGGCTACGCCCATGTGCACTAGCGGTCCCAGGGGGGGGGGTAAAGGGGCCCGGACCCCCCTCCCCTTTGGACAGACAAAAATTCAAAAGTTTTATTAAATTTTTTAAAACTAAACAAAAAAATTATAAATTTTTCACGTCTCAAGATAGCTAAAAACGCAAATTTCAATGCCTAATTTTCAAAAATTTTCCCATACCCCCTAGATCCTCTGAAGTCGTCTGTCCGTATCTGGCCTCAATAAATCATGGTAATCTAACCCTAGGTATGATGGCTACCAAGGGAGAGTGGCGTATCATTTTGGAATTGTTCAAATTAAACAATTGTTGCCCATTGTTGCCCATTTCTGGTCTAGATCCTTCTTAAATTATCTTCGGACAATGACCAGCGAAATATGTTCTGACACGAATCTTCAAAATTGCACCCTTTTGTTTTCGGACTAGCATATTATAAATTTTGCAAACGAATTCAGTTCTTTATTAATGTTAATTTGAAACCGGAACTAAATAAATATCGCCCCTGTTAACCACTACTCTTCTTGTATGCGCCAGTGCCCCTTCACTAGGGTGGCATAAAAAAACTGACTAATTATTTTTTTCGAGTCTCGTATGAAAGGAAAATATGTTTTATCATGTTTTAAAAGACTTCTCCAAAGGTGAGCTGAAAAAAAAATGTTTAATGGTCGCTCAAAATTTTTAAAAATTTCGAATTCGTCAAAAATCGATTTTTTTTTTTTTTATAATTTTTTTTCTCGTTATGGTAAAATGTTATAGACGAGAAAAAATACGTTTCTCGAATTTTCAACCCTTAAAAATTTTTTTTTGAGCTCATCTCTGGAGCGGTCTCTTAAAACATGATTTTGTCATACAAGATCGAAAAAAAAACAATACTTTCTCTCCTATATATTTCATATATAGGGTACGAGAAAGTAAAATTAGTCGGCTATTCTTTACTTTCCCTATATCATAAATTGTGGGCCATTGGCTACCAATCCAGGTGAAATAAATATATACAATAGGCCTAAATGGCCTTCGCTGCCCAAAAAGAGCTTAAATGAATAAAAAAAAATAAGGGTGATTTTTTCTGTTGGTGGTGGGTTCAAAAATTAGCCATTGAATAATCATTTAAATTCTTTATCATCTATATTGGAGTATTCATTCCATTTTTGTATGATAAATTTAAAAAAATTTCCTAAATAAATCTAATAAAACTCTCCCATGTCAATTAATACGTAATTAAATAGATCTAGAGGGGCAAATTACTTGAATATAGATTCAAGTAATTTCTCATCTTATAAAATATCAAAAAGAAACAAACTCTTAGGAATAAAGGACAAAAATGAATTATATCTTTCAAATTAGACAACTCAATCACGTAATTAAAAAATATTATTTTTTAATAGTCCATTAACCTTATGAATCGAGATAAAAATTATAATTTAAATTATATTATTTCAAGCAAAGCAAAATTTCCGTTACAACCACACCACGTAAAATAAATAATAGGGTGGTTATTTATAGAGGTCAAAAAATTTTTTTAGCAGGAACTCCTAGATCATTTTCATTGCATTAAAAAATGTCTGCAAAATTTGAATTCATTTGTAAAATAGCAACATGCGGTTGCTTTTGAACTTTAAGAATTTTCAAAATTTTCCTTAAAGCTAAGCATTCACTTTGTTTTCGTCCACAAGGGATTAAATTAATTTCACATTCCAATTAAACTAGAAATTTATTATTTTGAATCTTTTATTGATAAAAATTATCTTGAAGAATTCATTAACAAACTAATAAAAAAAGATAGATTTTTAATATCCCTATCTTTCTCAATTTTAATTATGGTTAAAGCATCTGAATGTTTAAATTCATTCTCGTTCTTGAGCCATAGCACAGTGGCAGAGTATCCGTCTCATGTGCTAGGGGTTTAAATAATTTCCCGTGGGCTAATTAGGATAAAATAATGACATGGGCCTTGAATTCTGATTCTAAAGAGAGAAAGAGTAAATTGTACCATCTGTCAAAGTTCCTCAGCATAAATCTGTTCATATTTTTAATTTCATAATTATTTGTCATCATCAATTATATAAAATTGAATAATAGGCTGAGATGAGTAGAGTAAGGGGGTTGGAGAATGATAACCAGCAATTTTATAGCTCCACCTGACGTCCTTTTATTTGGCAGATATTTCGATGCGTAAGACACACATCATCTTCAGTGCCGCGCTTTAAAATTTAATTTACAAAAATATAAACAAAGATGAATATTAAATAATACAGTTTTTTTGAAATTTTTTAAAAAATACTCACAGGATATAGTAGGTGGGCTTTGTCTATTAATATCAAAATGCCTTAGGGGCGTTAAACATAGTGGTGAGGTGCCTTCTCTAAGCTGATGACCTCTGTGTCCAAAGCAGAATTGATATTAAAATAATATAGAGCAATCTATTAAAAGAACGGACAACTAAGTTTTTAAATTAATCATTAGATGGCACCTCCTTATTGATTTTGTTCTAATATGAATTTTAAAATATAATTCAATTTTAAGAAGAAAATTTTTTTCTCTAACATTAATAGATATAAAAATCATCTTTGTTTATATTTTTGTAAATTAAATTTTTAAAGCGCGGCTCTGAAGATGATGTGTGCTTACGCATCGAAATATCTGCCAAATAAAAGGACGTCAGGTGGAGCTATAAAATTGCTAATTATATAAAATTATATGTAACAAATGTGTGAGTATGTTTAGTCAAATCCGAATTGAGGTATTGAATATTAATATCTTATTTAAATGAATGGATCTCGAAAATTATTTAAATAAAATGAAATACAGGGTGTTTGGGTATCAAAAGAAATTTCAATTACTCGATTTTCTGTTTTACAGAATTTAACTGTTTAAAAATATTGCATCCTCCTTAGCTATTTATTAGGAACCGACCGAATATTCGGTTTCGGTTACGGTTTCGGTTACGGTTTCGGTTACGGTTTCGGCCGAAACTAAGGTTGAGGCCGAATATTCGGTTTCGGTTTCGGCTTAAAATCTTGTTTCGGTCGGACCCTACTATTTATTTAACAAGGGATGATTTTAAGGCAGTGGCGTAGCAAGGGGGGGTCATCATGCCCCGGGCGCTGCTCACAAAGGGGCGCCAAATGGTCCGCAAAACAAAAAAATGCTAGATAATTTTTATTTTTATTATAATTGAATTCTGGAAAATATATTTTAAATTTAGTGCCAGTGTAATATAATAATTCTCGCCGAAAATTTTCTCCCCGAAAAAAAACGGCCGAAAAGTATTTTTAAATAAAAAGTATAAGCAAGCAAGCAAGTAATTTAGTTTGATTCACCTCGAGTAAGGGGCCAGTCGATTGAACTCATCTCTCTGCAAAGTGCCTCTCTTCTATTGCGAAATAAAACATGTCACACTCCAATTAAAAGGTATTTATTATGTGCATATTTTATTTCATAAAGTGTTAACATTTTATTTTTATATTTTCTAAGTTATAAAATTATCAATTATTTTCAATAATGAAACCTAAGGGTGGTAATGGGTGTACATTTTCCATTCCAATTAAAATATTAATACTATTTTCCCTTAGAAATCTTTCATCAATAATATTTTTTAGTAAACTCTCTCTTTCTAATAATAATAAAATTTTTATCCTTTACAGGGGTGACTGTTGCTAGAGGTTTTCTTCTCCCTTCATCATCGACCCTGTCGTTTGAGCATCAACATCTGAGCCCACTTCGAGGCTCTCTCTCGTCCTTTGCTATAGGTAAGTCCTGAGCCTGACAATTTTAATTTGTATTTCAACCCCTTTGGAAATACGAGGGTGCGAGAATTGTAAATAAATATTAAAGCGAGGAAATTCAAACATGGCCAAAATATATATACAAATGCACACACACAAATTGAGGGTAAAAAATTTGTATTCATAATTCAACCCCTTTGAGAATAAGGGGGCGCGAGATCCGAATTTGATTAGCTAGACGAAGATGTTTTGATTAATAAATAAATAAATATTACAGCAAAATATTTATCTACATGCACAAAATTAAGGGCAAAAAATTTGCCCTTGTAGTTCAACCCCTTTGAAATAAGAGAGTGCGAGAACCGTAATAGATTAGCGAGTCGGAGATGTTTTGATTAATAACTAAATAAATATTACAGCCAGGAAATTGATACCTGGCCAAAATATTTATCCAAATGCACACAATTAAGGGCATAACGCCATAGAAGAATCCCCCCTTTCGCGCGGCTGGAGACATCCCATTCCCTCTGCCAATTAGACACTTGACATCTTTTTTATCTGAGAAACAAGGTCTTGAGCTGGGAGCTTACAGGCCATAAACTCTCCCTCGATTGTGGTCGTCATGTAAATAAACCCTATTCATTTGTTCAACCCTTGTCAATTAATAATTAAATATGCAGAGAGGGATGGAGGAGGTTAAATTACATTCATTTATATTTGTTTCTATTGAATTTTTCCAAAAATTACAGGATTTTGTTTTTAATATAAAAAAAAAAATTCCATAGGAATCTAAATTTAACTATTAGACCAGGCGCTGGAGGTAGTTGAGTATGCAAAATTTGAGGACCGAATTCTGACAATGGATTTGGGCTAAGAATAGCTCCCAGAATAAGGATCCGGATCTTGCCGGGCCAATTTTTGGTCCAATTTTTTTTTTTTACCCCCCACCCCATAGGAAATCAATGGAGTGCATGCTAAGATGATGTGAAGATTTGCAATTATGGTCAAATTCGAGTACTTAAAACCTCAAACAATAAAAAAACTGTCTTGTCAGCAACTGAGGGGATCCTCTATAGTCCCCTGAGAAGTACTATCTTGCCACCAGTTGTGGTGGTCCCCTCTAACCCCTTCATCTCTTTTCTCTCTCTTTGTTATAAATTTAAATATACGGCTTTAACACCATGCCAAATTGTGGGGACCGGCAATTATGTTCATAATCCACTAGCTGGTATCCCAATCAATGAAAAATACTATCTTGCCGCCAACTGCGGTGGTCCTCTCTAACCCCTTCACCTCTTTTCTCTCTCTTTGTTATAAATTTAAATATACGGCCTTAACATCATGCCAAATTGTGGGGACCGGCAATTATGTTCATAATCCACTAGCTGGTATCCCAATCAATGAAAAATACTATCTTGCCGCCAACTGCGGTGGTCCTCTCTAACCCCTTTACCTCTTTTCTCTCTCTTTGTTATAAATTTAAATATACGGCTTTAACACCATGCCAAATTGTGGGGACCGGCAATTATGTTCATAATCCACTAGCTGGTATCCCAATCAATGAAAAATACTATCTTGCCGCCAACTGCGGTGGTCCCCTCTAACCCCTTCACCTCTTTTAACACTCTTCTGTTATAAATTTAAATATACGGCCTTAACATCATGCCAAATTGTGGGGACCGGCAATATATGTTCATAATCCACTAGCTGGTATCCCAATCAATGAAAAATACTATCTTGCCGCCAACTGCGGTGGTCCCTCTAACCCCTTCACCTCTTTTAACACTCTCTGTTATAAATTTAAATATACGGCCTTAACATCATGCCAAATTGTAGGGACCGGCAATTATGCTCATAATCCACTACCTGGTGCTCCAATCAATGAAAAATACTATCTTGCCACCAGTTGTGGTGGTCCCCTCTAACCTCCTTCACCTCTTTTATCTCCCTTTATTATAAATACACCAGGTAGTGGATTATGAACATAATTGCCGGTCCCCACAATTTGGCATGATGTTAAAGCCGTATATTTAAATTTATAACAAAGAGAGAGAAAAGAGGTAAAGGGGTTAGAGAGGACCACCGCAGTTGGCGGCAAGATAGTATTTTTCATTGATTGGGATACCAGCTAGTGGATTATGAACATAATTGCCGGTCCCCACAATTTGGCATGATGTTAAGGCCGTATATTTAAATTTATAACAAAGAGAGAGATAAAAGAGGTGAAGGGGTTAGAGGGGACCACCGCAGTTGGCGGCAAGATAGTATTTTTCATTGATTGGGATACCAGCTAGTGGATTATGAACATAATTGCCGGTCCCCACAATTTGGCATGGTGTTAAAGCCGTATATTTAAATTTATAACAGAGAGAGAGAAAAGAGATGAAGGGGTTAGAGGGGACCACCACAACTGGTGGCAAGATAGTACTTCTCAGGGGACTCTAGAGGATCCCCTCAGTTGCTGACAAGACAGTTTTTTCATTGTTTGAGGTTTTAAGTACTCGAATTTGACCATAATTGCAAATCTTCACATCATCTTAGCATGCACTCCATTGATTTCCTATGGGGTGGGGGGTAAAAAAAAAATTGGACCAAAAATTGGCCCGGCAAGATCCGGATCCTTATTCTGGGAGCTATTCTTAGCCCAAATCCATTGTCAGAATTCGGTCCTCAAATTTTGCATACTCAACTACCTCCAGCGCCCGCTCTATATTGAATTATTGAAACCTCTTTAGCGATTTATTTAATATGGGGTGTATTATTTAAGGGTGACTATAAAGCAGGGCCGGAACTAGGAGATTTTTTAGGGGGGGGGGGGCAAAATTTAATTTGCCGCCCTCTTCTTGAAATTCTCTATACAAAATTCATATCATTTTACCTTTTTTTTAGTCCCCTGATATCTGCCGTCCGGGACACATGCACCCCCCCCCCTAGATCCGGCCCTGCTATAAAGTATTAATAATTCTTAAAATTTAAAGCAGAAATAACTCAGCCTCCCTCTCTCTATTTCTCTCTCATCATGTAAATACACTATTGGTTAATTTATTAAGCATTTCTAATTAATGATTACAAATTCTAAGACGGGTGGAAAGAAAAAATTACGTTCATATATTCTTAATTTTAATTAGTTTATTTCAGAGAAAAACCAAACAGCTTCAGTATTATTATTTAACTAATTTAAAAAAAAAAAAACTTATTTTATTTTTATTATGAAAATTGAATTTTTGATTTTTTACTTTTTCTTTTATTTAACTTTTAATGTAACTTGCCCAAATAAGATTAATTAAATGATTATATCCTAATATAATTATTCCAATACACTCTAGTTGAAAAGAATATTTAGGAAAGGATTACGGGATAAAAAACACAATTATTTAATAAAATAATCTTTATTTAATATTAAAAATAGAAGAGGATAAAAAATAATAAATAAATATTTCTTTGTTTCAGAAGAAAGAGCATCCATGTGCGTCATCAACGTGATCAATTAAAGAACAGATACGCAAATTGAAAGTCTTTTTATTTAAATAAAAAGTATAAGCAAGCAATTCATTTAGTTTGATTCACCTCGAGCAAGGGGCCAGTCGATTGAACTCATCTCTCTGCAAAGTGCCTCTCCTCTATTGCGAAATAAAACATGTCACACTCCAATTAAAAGGTATTTATTATTTGCATATTTTATTTCATAAAGGGTTAACATTTTATTTTTATATTTTCTAAGTTATAAAATTATCTATTATTTTCAATAATGAAACCTAAGGGTGGTAAGGGGTGTACATTTCCCATTCCAATTAAAATATTAATACTATTTTCCCTTAGAAATCTTTCATCAATAATCTAAACTCAATCTTTCTACAAATAATAAAATTTTTATCCTTTATAGGGGTGACTGTTGCAAGAGGTTGTCTTCTCCCTTTTATCATCGACCCTGTCGTTTGAGCATCAACATCTGAGCGAACTTTCGAACATCTGAGCGAACTTCGAGGCTCTCTCTCGACTTCTGCTCTAGGTAAGTCCTGAGCCTGACAATTTCAATTTGTATTTCAACCCCTTTGGAAATACAGGGGTGCGAGAACAGTAATAGATTAGCCAGTCGGTGATGTTTTGATTAATAACTAAATAAATATTAAAGTTAGGAAAGTGAAACATGGCCAAAATAGATATTCATCTGCATAAAATTAAGGGTAAAAAATTTGCACTTGTAGTTCAACCCCTTTGGGGATCTGAGGGTCCTAGTGTCGTGATAGTTATGCGAGTCGGAGATGTTTTGATTAATAAGTAAATAAATACCAGAGCCAGAATATCGAAATCTAGCCAAAATATTTAACCCCTTGAACAACATTCAGGGTAAAAAATTTGCATTTTTACTTCAACCCTTTTGGGATTAAGGGGGTGCCAGTGTCGTGATAGTTGAGCGAGTCGGGGATGTTTTGATTAATAACTATATAAATATTAAAGCGAGCAAATTGAAACATGGCCAAAATATATATGCAATTGCACAAAATTAAGGGTAAATAATTTGCATTTGTAGTTCAACTCATTTGGGAATCTGAGGGTGCGAGTGTCGTGATAGTTAAGCGAGTCGGAGATGTTTTGATTAATAACTAAATAAATAATCATGCGAGGAAATTTAAACATGGCCAAAATATATATGCAAATTACAAAATTAAGGGTAAAAAATTTGCATTTTTAATTCAACCCCCTTTGGGCATAAGAGGGCGCGAGAACTCTAATAGATTAGCGAGTCGGAGATGTTTTGATTAATAACTACATAAATATTAAAACGAGGAATTGAAACATGGCCAAAATACATAGGCAAATGCACAAAACTAAGGGTAAAAAATTTGGATTTTTAGTTCAACCCCTTTTGAAATAAGAGGGTGCGAGTGTCGTGATAGTTAAGCGAGTCGGAGATGTTTTGATTAATAACTAAATAAATACCAGAGCTAGAGTATTCCAATTTAAAGTATGAAGAAATAGAGCAAGGAGGTTGAAATTTTATATTTCATAGGATATTTATATAGGGAGGCGCGGACTAGTCTAAGGGGAGGCGCGAATATTGACCACCAAGATCAATTTTCCAATTGATTGCTAGTTTTATAAATAAAATAATAAAATTTAGAAGATTCTGGGACTGAGATTTTCCTTAATTAAAATTTAAAATTTTTTAGTTTTTAATTAAAATAATAAATATGAATAAATAAAAAAGTTTTTTTTATAGATTTATATTTTTTAGTATTAAAAAATTGTAAATAAGAAATTATATATAATATTTAAGATATTATATATATCGCGTATATGAGCCGCGAAATTTATACAATTAAATATTTATTAATTCATATATCCGAAAAAATAAGGATATATGAATTAATAAATATTTAATTGTATAAATTTCGCGGCTCATATACGCGATATATATAATATCTTAAATATTATATATAATTTCTTATTTATTAATTAATTAAAATTGAGGTCTCCTCAATTATTCCATCTGGATTGCACCTGGTCGAGGGATAAATTTGTGGCACCGTTCATGGGTCCATTTCTCCTGATGACTAAATTTGCTTTCCAAGTGAGTTCATAAGTGAACTTCATATATCCGAATGTCGTGCTGTGGTCTAGTGGTTAGGGCACTCTGAGTACCAATCGGAGGATCCGTGGTTCGACTCCCGGCGGCACACCCTTATTTTTTCGGATATATGAATTAATAAATATTTAATTTTAAAAAATTGTGTTTTTCTATTATTTTATTAAATCCCAAAAGCGGATCCAGGGAAGTTTTTCAGGGTTTTAATTTTTTTTCTGATTAGACGCGAACTCGCATTGGTAATTATTTTATTTATTTAGATTGCATTTCAAATGGCTTAAATAAGAATGCCTGAACCAACATAATAATATTATATTAATAACGGTTACCGTAAACAGTCTTATATGGCCTAAGTTGCCGAAAAGACTATGTGAAAGAGTGTGTGAATGTGAGTGTAAATGGGAAAAATGTGTGAGTGTTTAAAAAAAAAAAAAAGATTGAATTAGGGGTTGAAAAATTGAAAAAAATGTTTTTTTTTTTAATTTATTTTAGCTAAATCGAAGCCAAATAGAAAACATTCAAAAAATAGCATTGATATTATTTTGCTTAGGGGGGATGGTGGGTTGATTATTTAAGAAGGCCTTGGAATATTCCAAATTACTTGTTGACATTCTTTTCCAGTTAGATTAGAGCAAAAGGTTTTTTTTTATTACTTTTAATAAAAAGGGAATTGTTATTTTCATTTATTTTTATTCCTATACAAACAGAGAAAGACACGTCTCTCGTTCAGTCGAGCGGGTGGCCTGGTGGCAGGCGCGTCTGCTGCTTCCTCTTTTTTTTTTATTTAAATTGTGTTTAAAGCGAATAAAAGTGAATAGTGTAACCCACCCTGACCAAGCCGTCAGCCAAAACACCCTCTTGAGAGTCTTATTAAAGGTAATTAATATGCATTTTATCGTTGAAAAAAAAAAATGTTAGAAACAAATAATTTGACTGCGAAAAACGATTCTTTTGATTATGAAATTAAATATTTTGTATTTCACTAAGGGTAGAGGGAGAATATAAGCTGTTGAAAGGGGGAGAGGGAGTGTAGGTGTCGTTGAAAAAAATAATAAAATAAAAATTAATAAATGTGTTCAATTTATTTTGAGAGTAATTTCGCGGTAAAGGCTCGCATTTCCTTAAAAGGGGGGGGGGGAGGTATGAAGGCATTTACCAGGGGGGTTAAAGCCCCATCCTACATAATGCATAAAGATATAAATGTTTTTTAATATTTTTACTAAAAAATAAGTGCATTCCGTTTGAGTTAAAATTTATATTCAATATTTAGCAAATAGTTTAGTGGGGTAGAAACATTTTAATGTCATTCTAAAATTTCTTATTCCTGGGGCGGAATTAATTTTTGAAGATTTCGAAACTCAAACAGATAATAATAACACTGAGTAATTTATTAACCCATCGAATCCCTTGCAGAATTTTTTTCATTAGGTAGCAAAGTAAGATATGATTAGTCCACTTAGGCCCGTGTGCTTCACCTAGGGTGAGTTTGTTAGCCCCGACTTTTTTTGTAGTGCAGAAACCCACTTCAGTTTTATTTTTATAGTAAAATATACGATATTTCATCATTTAATTGCTAAAAGAAGTATTCTAGAAGTAAAAATATTTGTTATTTTTTCTTAGATTCTACTTATTTTATCAATAAAACGATGAAATGTCGTATATTTTACAATATATTATAGGCTAGGGCCCGCTTGCATCAGATCTCGCCTCCATTTTTAACCCTGAGTTAACCCCACTTTTGAGTAATTCCAGTTAAATATATGGGGAATTGGAGCCAAGGTCTGGGCTAAAGTTAGCCCAGGCCTAAAGTAGGGACTAAGATTTAGCCCTGGGGTGACACGTATTATGAACACAAGCATCCTAACTTCACCAATATAAATGTAAAAAATAATATAAATGCAATCTGGAATCTACCGTTTTTTTTGTTATTATTCATTTTATGTCAGTCAGGATTATACTCGTATATCTAGGATATATTTCAAGGTGTTGAATATTCCCCTAGCTAGTGTGACAAGGACAGAACCCAACTTTCGATTACCGAAGGTAAGAGAAAGTTGTGTGCTGTGCGCAGTAGCGTAGCCAGGATTTCTGCTTGGGGGGGGGGCCTAAAAGTTTTTGAACCCCCCCCCCCCCCCCCTTTCCAAGAAACTTAAAGTGGAGAAATTTTTTTTAGATAATATAATAATTATAAATAAAAAACAAATAAAAAAAAAATTTTTTTTCTTGAAATAAAAAAAAATTTTAATACAAAATTCGTAAATATTAGATATTTTTTCAATTATTTTTAAGTTTTTTTTTTTAGATTTTAGAATTTAGGAGAGTTAATAAAAGAATTATTAAAAAAAAAAAAATCATTAGTGAAAACAATAGGTATTTTTTTGTTTTGGAGAAGGCTTTGGGGGGGGCCCGGCCCCCTGGGCCCCCCCTGAATACGCCACTGGCTGTGCGCCAGTCCCACCAGATTTTTTATTTTTTTATATTTATAATATCACTCACCCAAATAACACTATCATAAGAGGAGTCAAATAATTATTACGCAAATATAAATATTCCAATATTAGGATTAGGATTAAAAAGAATATTAGTGAAAGGATTAAGGGATAAATAAAACAATTACCGGTATTTAATAAAATAATCTTTATTGTAATAAATAAATATTTCTTTGTTTCAGAAGAGAGACCTTAGAAAAAAACATCCATGTTCGTCATCATAATTATCAAATAAACAGCATTTACGCAATTGCAAATTATTTTTAAAAAAGTAAACCTTTTTTTTACTTTTTATAATTGTGACTTGATTCAAGAAAGCAAAGCAAGACTTTTAGTTGAATTCATCTCGAGGAAGGAGCCATCTCTGTGCAAAAATCATCTCTTCTATTGCGATTCTATTAGTCATATAAAGGTATTTATAATTTGCATATTTCATTTTAACATTTTATATTTTCTTTCTTAACATATATTTATAAAATTATTGTTTTTTTTACTATGAACCCACAGGGTGGTAGGGGTGTACATTAGCCCCAATAAACAAATAAAACGCCTTGAATTTGCAACATTGGGTATACGAAACGATCGATTTCTTTTAAAAACCGATAAAAAAAAATTATTTTCTAATTTATCCTTAATAAAAAAATAAATACAAAAAATAACGCTTGTAATTCGCAACGTTTTTGAAGAGATCAAGAACGGGGAGGACGAAATCAGGGAGAGTATCTGCTCGCAAAAATAAAAAAATAAAATAAAAAAAAAATATAAATTATAATTTATTAAAAAAAATAATTGAAATTTTATTGAAAAATATTTAAAAAAATTAAAATGGAATAAATTGAAGGTTGGTGTCTTCGGTGATGAATGTAGTAATAATGTTTCGGTCGCATCTGGCCGACCTTCGTCCGAAACGCACGGCAAGTGAAGACGGATGTCTCGGCGAATATGCAAATGTTGGTCGTCCTTCGTCCGAGACAAGTAAATATAGTTTGGCAGTCTCTCTCGCAGACAATAGTGATTTTGATATTCGGGCAGCCCAAGAGCCAGGAACGAGAGATCTGCTGATTGTGAAGTCTTCCCTGCCAACCACCGATTCATGGAGATCTGAGGGCTTTGTCAGCCCGCAAGCGAATAAAATATTTTTCTGTTCTCGAC
>JAKCPI010017585.1:0-12382 GCA_023213315.1 Euborellia annulipes | reverse complement strand
CCTAGCCACGAGGAGCTAAAGTCCTCTCTCTGCGTCACGGCCACCTAGATTGTTAATTAACTTGAAAACAATTATTAAACTAATTACTAGCTTTCTGGGATTGTCTTCTCCAACATTTGAATTACAAATTAACTTTTTCCAAAAATATCTCATTCTATTGTATTGGTTTTGTGGGTTGTCTATCTTCTATTATTGAAATAAGATCTATTTTCTGAATGAGAAACTTTTTTCAGCATTGCCTTGTATTCTATAATTTTTATTTTACATAGATTTCTAAAATTGTCCTTATCCTCTGGCTTTCCTGCCTTTATTATGAAAGTTTGATTCCATCTCATTCTTCAGATGTATTGTTTGTATTCTAATATTGTATAGTAGCGCACTAAGGATGTATATCGACAACAAAGCCTTCGGATACTAATTAATTTCAAGTTATTGCATCTAAGATCTATTGTTAATATTTGTAAACAATGGAAATGTCTTGAGAATAATCATAATTCTCATAAAATAAATCACCACTAGTTTTTTTACTTTCTCTTACCTCTATATTTATGCTTAATATATCGAGAGAGAAAGAATTGGATTCATGTCAAAAATTCGATGTCGAGATTTTGATTGAAATTCATGTGTTGAGGTCCCCTGAACCCAAAAAAAGTGGTTTTCGCGACATGGTCTGTCTATCTGTCTGTCTGTGTGTGTTTCTGTGAACAAAATATTATCTCAAGAACTAGCTAGGTAGCTGAAAATTTATATTCAAGTTAGGCACCCCTGAGGAGGCAATGGTTAAGCCGACTAACATCTAAAAAATTATAAACGTCCTGTTATATAAATATTGGCTTTCCTCATAAAAGAACAGCAAACGCTAATATAAACACTAATATAACATATCGTATTGGTTGTATTTTCAACAATTGAAAAATTTCCCCTCATACTTACTTATTGGATAAAAGTGAAATTGATTTTACTTTATTTATTTTGGCATCGTTTACAAAACATATAAAAAAGTTTTGAGATTAATTCTAATGATTTTAAGATTCACTGAATCTCCATCTCTAACCCTTTCAAATATAAAAGAGAAAATAAAGAGAGAAAAAAAGATTAAAAAGACACATCCGAGTTTAGGAATTTATCAAAAGGGATGTTTAATTAATTTTACTGACAATTCTCGAATGAATCAAAGCCACGAGAAGGGAGAGAAGGGAGAAGGGAGAGTTGCTCTTATTTAAAAAAAAGAAAAAAAAAAAAATTTAATAATGTATTTATTAGAATGGTCCGAAAAAACTCAAATTTTATTTTTATTTCGAAGTTGTAATAGCCCCCTATCTTTAATTTTTTTTATTTTAACGGTTAATTATTCATTAGATTATGATTTTTTGTGAATTATAACCTGTCCGGGACTCTCACAAACATACTCAAAAAATTTCATCAAAATCGTTTCAGTCGTTTAGGAGGAGTTCAGTCACATACACACGAACAGAAGAATTATATAGGCCTATATAAAGAAAAAAGAAAATAAAAAAAATCTGGTGTGACAGGACGCACAGTCCTCAACTTTCATAAGACAAACTAATAAATACGAAAGGATGTTTTCTATTGCTTTCTGATTCCTAATATTTACTTTCTCTCATTTTATATAGACCTACTATTCAAAATTGAAATTCACTAAAATAAGAGAAAATCACAGTTCCATTTTCACTATTTGGCTTTTGATTATAGAGAGCCCTCAGGCTTGGCGTAGTTGGGAGCGCGCCTTGTATACCAAGGGTCGAGGGTTCGGATCCCAGGCAGTCTGATGATTTTATTAAGCCATTTGGATTCCAAATAGCTTACTTGGACCAAAATATATTTATTATACAAATAACAGTTATCGTATAAAATCGAATATGGCCTAAGTTGCCGAAAAGACTGTCTATGTGTGTGTGAATGTGAGTGTGAATGGAAAAAAGTGTGTAAAAAAAAAAAAAAAAAAAAAAAAAAACTATATAGAGTTCTTCAATAAAGCGAATAATAATAAAAATATTTCTTTTTATAATTAAAACTTGACCTCTAATGCCTTGGTCAAAAATAAATGCAATGAATCTTCCATTCCAAGAAATTAATTTTAATTGCACCAATCAATTGAAAAAACTATATAGAGAATTTGAGAAGACTGATTCATTATCAATCTCTTCTCCTCCTTCCCCTTCTCACTTCTCTCCCTTCTCTTCTCTCTCCTCTCCCCCTCTCTCCTACTAATCAACCAATCAGAGGCGATAAAATCTTGGCGCCAGAATTCGCCTGCTCCAAAGAGCCGATGGGATGCCTTGTCTCCTCAGTAGGAGGGAGGATCTTGTCTAGTGTGTTTCTGTGTTAATTTTCGCAAGATTTTCCAAGCCGCTTCACTTTGCAGTCAGCCATTATGGCAGCCGGTCGCGTCACCTTCATCCTCTCCGTTTCTCACCTATTTTGCCTAGGTATTTCAACTCAAAATTACTAATTGTTCGTTAATTATACTATTTAGTTGTTAAATATTCTATTTAATATTGAAATTTAAAAATTTCTCAAAATGTGTTTTAAGTTCTATATGGTTGCATTGCATCTTTTAATATTTTCTTGTTTTTTTGATCTCGTGTTTAATTTGCAATTTTTCTGCAAATTTTATTTTACTCCTTAGATGTGAAATCTTTCGTATAGGCCTATTATTAAAATATCAATATGTGTACCATGCTATGAGTTAATCCCCACCGCTTTAAATTAATTTTATGTGCTCTAAGTTCATTTTGACCTTAAATGCACTTCCAATGCTTAAAACTAAATAGGTTATTAATCAAATGAAAGCAACTATTCTTTCAAAAAATTATATTCTTTGATCATATTGAAATCTTATACGTTTGATCTAGACTTGCAGACACGTTCATACTTGTTCATGCAATATAGGCCTATATATACGTATTTAAGTAATAGTTTGAGTTAGAATGATATTATTTGGAAATGAAATTAATATTCAACAGCCACTTTTTCAACTGATTTAATTTCATTTTAAGTAAAGCGTTTCGTCATAGATTGTTTCTTCTTCAAGTGTTTCAAATCTTTTTTAGAAAATTATTATTTGTCTCTGGACATTACAACAACAGACATATTCTTGTTCAAAGAATATTAAAATATTAATTATTCGTTGAATGAGGGATTTGAATTTATAAGAGGAAAAAAGCTTTTAATTAGTTCACCATGACCCTCTCTCTCAAAGACAGACTATTTATTCTTTCTTATATAGAGAAAGTATTGCTCTCATGTCAAAAATTCGATGTCGAGATTTTGATGGATATACACGTTTAGAGGTCCCCTGAATCCAAAAAAGTAGTTTTCGCGGCATGGTCTGCCTGCGTGTCTGTGGGGGACAGAATATCTCAAGGACGAGAAGAGCTCGATGGTTGAAATTTTTTTTCTAAAAAATCTAATATAACTCTAAATTTGTTAAATCCTACGGGGAAATCGGAATTTCCTCCCCCCCTCCCCCCTTCAACGCATATAATATAATTAAATTTTTTTATGGTATTAGAAATCGAACTTGTATTGAAAATCAATCGAAACGATATCCGAATATATTTACTTCGCCTCGAGCTTCCATTTATCAAAGAGTTGAAAGGCATTATTAATAATTAATTATTAATATAAATTCCTGTCCGGTTAAACCTTCCGGTTAGTTTATGGTTGTCAAACTATTTTAAACATATAACTTATAAACTGTACTTGATTTGTAATTAAATTACAATATCAGAGAGATGAGGGAAGGGGTGATGGAGGAACGAGATGAAATTAAACATTAATCAGATTTCTATTAAAAATACAATTTGAATTATGTTTTGTGGATCACATCAGAGATATGGAGAATTTTTTTAGTATGGTTTTTTTTTTTTTAAGTCTTGATAACCGAGGCAAAAAACACTATATACTATTTATTTATTATTTATACCGGGTGGGCCATTAGTGCGTGGACGGAAGATTGTGGGCTTATTAACTGACATTTTTAAAATTTGTTGATCGCACATAATGTGGGGCCTTTAGGGCTACAAATTAAAAATATTTTTTGTTCCACTTGCACCTCATATACAGGGTGGTCCATATCAAAGTTATGTTTTTTAAATGGAACGCCCTGTATATTATTGCATATTTGGATTCTACGGCCAATTTTAGTATGAGTTTATGTCATGCAATGTATTCTAAACCAAACCGTTTAGCCGCAAATCGGGCTTTAGTGAAAAAACTGCTGTCTGGAAAAAATTAAATATCTCGCGAACCATAAAACTCAGGGGACTGTTCTTTGGGATGTTATTAACCATGAAATGTACTAATGTAGGCCAGATGGGGAACCCGGAATTATTCTTATGTTGGGAGAAATGGCCATGCCAATTTGGAAAATTTCAATCATGGATAACTTCATTTTTTTCAAATGAAACGTGCTACTTTTTTTATGCCATGGGACGTGAAATTCAATTATCTTTCAGCTGATATAAGGTTGTCTATATCTATCTTTGGTAGTTTTCTTTTTATTCTAAAATATCTGATAACGAAAAAAAAAAAATTTTATTATAGACAAAATAATTGAAAAAAAAATCCAAACGCAAAACAAAATCGTAATAAATGGATAAATATTCGAAAATGTCTTTAAATTTCCTTAAAATCATTTATTTGAACTTCTCAAAGAAGTCCCGCGTGCTCAAATTCGGGTTATGATTTGTCAACAAGATGGCGCACCTCCTAACCTGAACATAACCCTAATTTATTTTTCGAGAAGTTCAAATAAATTTAAAGAAAATTTAAAAACATTTTCGAATATTTAGCACATTTTTTCCATTTATTACAATTTTGTTTTGCGTTTGGATTTCTTTTTTCAATTATTTTGTCTATAATAAAATTTTTTTTTTTTCGTTATCAGATATTTTGGAATAAAAAGAAAACTACCAAAGATAGATATAGACAACCTTATATCAGCTGAAAGATAATTGAATTTCACGTCCCATGGCATAAAAAAAGTAGCACGTTCCATTTGAAAAAATGAAGTTATCCATGATTGAAATTTTCCAAATTGGCATGGCCATATCTCCCAACATAAGAATAATTCCGGGTTCCCCATCTGGCCTACATTAGTACATTTCATGGTTAATAACATCCCAAAAGAACAGTCCCCTGAGTTTTATGGTTCGCGAGATATTTAATTTTTCCAGACAGCAATTTTTTCACTAAAGCCCGATTTGCGGCTTTGGTTTAGAATACATTGCATGACATAAAGTCATACTAAAATTGGCCGTAGAATCCAAATATGCAATAATATACAGGGCGTTCCATTTAAAAAAACATAACTTTGATATGGACCACCCTGTATATGAGGTGCAATTGGAACAAAAATATTTTTAATTTGTAGCCCTAAAGGCCCCACATTATGTGCGATCAACAAATTTTAAAAATGTCCGTTAATAAGCCCACAATCTTCCGTCCACGCACTATTGGCCCACCCGGTATAGTCTAGGCACATTTATTTATATCATTTGATATAAATTGATTAACCCTACTATCAGTAACTATAAACATACGCGACACAGCACATCACACAACTTTCGATTACCGAACATAAGAGAAATCTATTTGAGTTCCACCAGATTTTTTTATTTATTTTCGAAATGATTGATGCACATGTTTTTCAAATAATTATGAATGATGACACGGTTTAGTGGCCCCCTACGTTTTTACAATTAGACTAACATCATCTCACTTGTTTATTAAAAGCATATTGTGACATAAATTCAAAGTGAGGTTGAAAAAAAATGATCTATCATTTTTTTTATTTTTTATTGTATAATTAATGTCCCAAATATTTTTCTATCCTTTTCCCAAATAGTATTAATAGGCCTACATCACTAATTATTCTCTAATGAGTTCTATTTCTTTTATCACCGTTAAAATTTAAAGTATTTTTTTTCATTACAGCCACTATACTCAAAATTAATTTATTAATTTAATATAATATTTTTATTTATCATTAATCAAGACTTATATCTACTATTCATTGTGATTGAAAATTATTTAATATTTTTAACACGTTAAACAATTTAAGATATTTTTATAATTTTTTACTTTCTCTTACCTATATATATATGTTAATATATATATAGAGAGAAAGTATTGGATTCATGTCAAAAATTCGATGTCGAGATTTTGATGGATCTATCACGTTTTGAGGTCCCCTGAATCTAAAAAAGTGGTTTTTGCGACATGGTCTGTCTCTGTGTGTGTGTCTGTGCTGTGTGTGTGTGTGTGTGTTCAATTTTAAGCATGAAGGAATTGAGCTAGGAGGTTGAAATTTTATATATAAGTTAAACACCTCCCGGGAGCGGGAAAATAAGCTTTTAATCAAAATCGGCCAAAGAGTACTAGTACTTTACTGATGTACTTTTTCAGTTTTTTCCGATTTTCTCAAAATTCGCTCTAACGATTTTGATTAAAATTCAAAAATCAATTATTTTTTAGATGCTCTTTCAAATGTATATTCTCGTTTTGCCCTCAAAATTGTTTGAAGCACACTTTACTCTTGTGCTTCATAGGAAAGATAGGAGAAATGGTTGCCATGGTAACAAAATATAACTATTTTCCCATGTTTATAAATTTGACATATTTGACACTTAAATTCTAATATATTGGCGGAAACTAAATATATGTCGACACGAAAAATCTGGTGTGACAAGCACAGAACACAACTTTCTCTTACCTTCGGTAATCGAAAGTTGTGTGCTGTGCGACAGTCACACCAGATTTTTTTATCTAAAGTCATTTTTAATTCGGGATATTTTTTTCTTTTACGTCATGTTTAATCTTGGATTTACGCTTGAATACATTGCATTAATTTATATACAATAAGTTAATTATAAAATAAATTCTAGACAAAACGAAAAATAATAATCCTCTCTTTTAAATGAAAAATCATATCTGTTTGGAACGAATGCAGGCCCTTAAAAAAGGATTAACTCTTTCTCTTTCAAAAGAAAAAATAATAAAATTAATCCAATACTTTACATACTAAATTTTAAATATAAAACCTAAAAAGAAAAAGTGGTCGCATAACACAAACATGTTGTTTTCTGTGCTTGTGACACCAGATATTTTTATGCCGACATACATTTATTTTCCTGGAGTAGGGTACATTAAAAAATTTATAAACATTTTGTTACCCTGGCAACTGTTTCTTTTTTTATATTTCCCATGAAGTACAGCCCGCGCCACAAATACCTTGAGCTAGGGCTGGACGGTAATGGATTTTCATTACCGACCTCGATAATGAAAAAAAAAACCGGTTTTTCTCGAAAGTCGGTAAAAAATTTTTACCGCCCGCGGAACCAAAGTTTGCCGCCGCGGAACATTTTTTTCGCGGAACCAAAATTTTTTCCCGTCCGAAAAAATATTTTACTTTTTCGCGGAGCCAAAAATTTTTCCCGTCCGAAAAAATATTTTACTTTTTCGCGGAGCCAAAATTTTTTCCCGTCCGAAAAAATATTTTACCTTTTTTAGAGACGCCAATTTTTGCCGCCCGCGGGACAGAAATTTGCCGCCGCGGAACCAAAGTTTGCCGCCGCGGCACATTTTTGTTTTTCGCGGAACCAAAATTTTTTGCCGCCGCGGAACATTTTTTTCGCGGAACAAAATTTTTTACCGTCCGGAAAATAAGTTTTTACCGACTTTCGAAAAAACCGGTTTTTACCGAATTAGAGGTTCGTTACCGCGTTTTCGGTAAAAAATTTTTACCGGTTTACCGTCCAGCCCTACCTTGAGCTTAGGCAACAAAATTGCTTAGGTGGCGGATTTGTTGTCTTGAAAGAAGCTTTTTCTTTTCATCTTTAGTTGCATTAAAAAAAAAAGTAAAAAGATTCGTAGGGCTTATAATGTGTAGTTCAATTAGGATAAGTAGTCAGGAAAAGAAGAAACAGCAGCTAGTGGTATTTCGTTGTTTAAGAGAGATAGATTAAATTGTATCATCTGTCAAAGTTCCTCAGCATAACTCTGTTCATATTTCTTTTTCATTTCATAATTATTTGTCAATTATAGTTTTCAGTTCGATAATATAAAATTAGGCCTACTGTATATTTAACAAATGTGTTTAGTTAATCTGAATTGAGGAATTGAATCATTGAATATTAATATCTTATTCAAATTAATAGATCTCGAAATTTACTTAAATAAAATTATATTCAAGGTGTCCGAGCTATCAAAAGAGTAGGAATTGTACAGTCAAAAATTTCACGCACCATTAGGGTAAAATATATTAATTTACTGATTATTAAATTTTCCTAAAAATCAACATTTAATTTTGGTTCACTCTTTACAACCCGACTAAAAATTTTAATCTAAGACCTATTGGGTCCTCATTGGGCCGCAAAGTCCTGATTAGACAATTATTTCCCATTTAGGTTCCACATAAAACACAATTGGGAGAAACAGACTATAAGTTATTTTATTTTTCCTGAAAACTTCCCGATTGGGTTCTAATTGGGCGCTTATAGGGATTTCCCTATTGGGCATGCCTCCTTGAGACCCAATGAGGTCCCGATGTATACTAAGGGTGATCTCAAAATAATTTCTAGTCGGGTAGTCGTGGAGAGTTAATTTGAGAAATTAATTAGTAATCATATGAGTTGTTTACCTTCCAGAAACCAAACACGATCCAAATTATGCACCCCATTGATTGTTGATTGATCCAAGTATTCACGTATACAAAATTTCTTCCTCTAATTTTGTGGAAACTGTCTTCATTTTTTCAAATTGATTTTCATATTCTCTTGTCTTACTATCTGTTTCATTCAGAAATAGGCATACGCTTACCTTCTTAGGTAGAGTGCTTATAAGAAAACAAGATTTATACTCTTTTTTCATTTAATTAATTAGATGAATTGTGTGATATGTCTTTGTTACTCAAATTATAGTTGAGGCGCTCGATATTGACAGCTCATTTGTTATTTGTCCCTTTTGAAAGGTCTCACGTTCTTAAAAAAACACGTTATTTGAATTTTTTTAAGAAATTTAAGCTTGGTGTAGTGTGGGAATGATCATCTTTATTCATATATAGTATAAGATTTATTATATTTTATTTTATTATTATTATAAAGGAAGGAAGGTTGGTCGTATTTCTTAAACACTCTAAACGCAAAAACCTCCTTATCACTCTCTGAAGAGAGATATTCTTTCTACAAAGAAAAGAAGAAAAAAAATAAAATTTATAGTGCAAATCCGTTCAACCCCTTTAGCGTGATTATAGAACATTAACTTACTTTTATTGATATTGAAACGTTGAATTTGTACAAAACGATTTACCTCCCTATACATTTAAAAAAAAAATTCACTTTTTATCATTAAAAATCTCTTTGAATATTGGAAATAAAAATTTGATTAACCCGCGAACCATTTTAATTGGATTGATTAAAAAAAAATATATATTTCGTTGCCGACGTTGCACCTCAAACTCATCTTCAGAGAACCTCGGAAACGAAATATAAATTTTTTATAATAATTATCTTACTTTACTACTGAATTCTTAGATTTTTTTTTCTCATTCACACTCACACACACATTCACACAGTATTTTCGGCAACTTAGGCCATATAAGACTTACGATAACCGTTGTAATGAATATATCTATTGGGGGTTCAGGCATTTCTATTTAAACCATTTGGTATCCAAATGGCTCAAATAATGTTAAAATCATCGAACTACCTGGGGTCCGAACCAAGGGCGGATACAGGGGGGGTAAAGGGGGTAATCCCCCCCCCCCCCCCGAGATTCGAAAAATACCTTTTTTTCGCAAAAAAAATTATTTTTAATGTAAAATTTTTAAAATTAATACTTAAAATTTGATGTGTATTTATATTCTGGCAAACAAGTACAGACATGTACATAATGCGCTTTTAAATTACCAAAATTAAAAAAAAAATAGTGTGTGTGCGACGAGTCACACCAGATTACCCCCCCCCCTCCCCGAGAAACACCTCTGGATCCGCCCTTGGTCCGAACCCGCGACGTTTGGTATAGAATGTAGGCACCTACTACACCAACCCCGGGGGCTCCTGAACTCTTATTCATTCATTTATATTATCAAATTTTTTATGACTCGACAGATGTTAGCTCTTGAGGGAATTAAATATAGCTGATTAGTAAGTTCCTGTAAGATATTAAAAAATTATTTGCGAGTGCTTGACATCTCATTATTATGTTGATGTATTTATGTGTAAAATTTATCATATCACAAAATTTAATGAAAATTTGTCTTTGAGAGGTCCTGGCCCCCTGGGGTTCAGGTATATTCGGTATTTTAAATATATTTTTGTGTATGGAGGAGAGGGAGTTCGCCCCCCCCCCCCCCGGGTTCGGATCCCAGGCAGTCCGATGATTTTATTTAAGCCATTTGGATACCAAATATATATCGGTGGAAACTAAATATATCTCGACACAAAAAAATCTGGTGTGACAAGTACAGAATACAACTTTCAATTACCGAATGTAAGAAAAAAGTTGTGCTGTGCGACCAGTCACACCAGATTTTTATAAGTTCAAATGATTAGTTAAAAAAATGGAGAGGTTGAAAAAACACAGACAAATTTTGATACAAACAATGCATCATATACAGTATTTGCAATACTTGTTTATTAATTAAAGCTACTCGTATTTTAAATATTTATTTATTTATCAACAAGCTTATTACCATACAGCCTACTCTTATATATATAAATATAATATTAAACAGATTAAAATCCAATCACTTCAAGAACATAAAGTTTATTTTTTTATTTTCTGCATAGGACCGTTAAATTCATTCACATTATTAAATAAGAAATATATTTAAAATTATTTCATATCTCCGATTAGAAACTAAGAAAATGAATATCGTCTAGTCAAAGTGGCCGAGGTCCAAGTTCTTTTGGTTAGGCAACATGACCCAAAAGGCTAGATCAATAGCCCCAAAGCAGCTAGACAGACCAATAGACCTAGAGCTAGAAAGCAGCTCCCGGGAGACAGCAGGTGGCATTGCCCCCGTGTTATTTATTATTGATACCCCCGCAATATCTAACCGCACCCCGTCCCCTTCATTAATGTGATTATGGGCCCTAGGGGACTGATTAATTCAACGAGAAATTTATTATGTTTATGCTTATGAGTTCAATGTTCCAATGATAAAATAAATATTTTGTTTTCATTTACAATTATAAGAGCGTTGTGAACAAATTAGCCGTCCATCGTGTTAATCAAATAAAGTCGTATAAATTATTTCAGTCTTTTTACTTTCTCTTACCTATGTATATATGTAATATATATATAGAGAGAAAGTATTGGATTCATGTCAAAAATTCGATGTCGAGATTTTGATGGATCTTCACGTTTTGAGGTCCCCTGAATCCAAAAAAGTGGTTTTCGCGACATGGTCTGTCTGTGGGGTGGGTGTGTGTTCAATTTTAAAGCATGAAGGAATTGAGCTATGAGGCTGAAATTTTATATTTAAGTTAAACACCCCGCGGGACCGGAAAAATAAGCTTTTAATCAAAATCGGCCAAGGAGTAATAGTACTTTCCTGATGCACTTTTTCAGTTTTTTTTTATTTTCTCAAAATTCGCTCTAACGATTTTGATTAAAATTCAAAAATCAATTATTTTTTAGATCCTCTTTCAAATGTATATTCTCGTTTTGCCCACAAACTTGTTTGAAGCACACTTTACTCTTGTGCTTCATAGGAAAGATAGGAGAAATTGTTGCCATGGTAACAAAATATAAATATTTTCCCATACTTATAAATTTTACAACTGAATTCAAATGATTCCCTACTGCCGGAAACTAAATACATGTCGACACAAAAAAATCTGGTGTGACAAGCACAGTACACAACTTTCGATTACCGAAGGTAAGAGAAAGTTGTGTGCTGTGCGCCAGTCACACCAGATTTTTAATTTTTTGAAATTAATTTGAATGAATTTGAACCTCCATACTCTAACCCTTAGATTGAAGTAGTCAAAGAAATTAAACAAGAGCTTCTTCTATTGGTGATGACAAGTTAGCCACTGCATGAGCCACTTTTAATCAAAATCGATCAAAATGTACTAGTACTTTACAGATGTATTTTTTTTCAGTTTTTTCGATTTTCTCAAAATTCGCCTCAACAATTCATAAATCAATTATTTTTTAGATGCTCTTTAAAATGTATAATGTATTCTCATTTTGCCCATTAGAACTTGTAGTTCAAAAACAATTGACTGTCTTGAAGAAGTTCGTAATTGGTGAACAAAACGTTGACAGTTGACAGAAAAATTATTTTCATGAAAGCTAAATCTTCTAAATTAACTATCCAATTGTATCGTATTAAATTAATGAGTATCGA